>JARJDW010014379.1:0-17550 GCA_030264715.1 Adinopsis sp. GC000173
TTATAACGCGATAAAATTGCTAATCGATGAGATTTTTCGCCGTATGCCATATACACATATATGCATATTAAGCTTGCTAAAATTTTCCAGCGCAACGACTAATTAATTTACCTTTCGGGCCACTCACACATCCACATGTATATATATATAGAGGTACGATTCTCGCAAAACCCAGTTTAATGCGTCTAAATAGATGTTATTGATTGATTGCGATTTAATTAGCCACAACAGCCTAGAAATGGCACAAAAATTCGACAAAAATATATGTTTCGGGTGATTCCATAAGTTCGTGCCCGATTTGCGCGTTGCCTGAAACATTCATTTTTGACTGTGCTGTTATTAATTTTATGATCATATTACTTACTGACGTGAACTACAAATCCATTGAATCAACATAAGCTTTAACCACTTAATGCACTAAGCCGTGTCTGACACGTTCATTCGTTTCTGGTAATTTTTGAACATGGACGTGTGTCACACGTCCAACCATATATGGGTACTAAAACACTGATCATTTTTTGACAGAAAATTTGAAATTAATGTGTGCATTAAGTGGTTAAACAAAGTTAACTTAAATGAAGTTGTGTGCAGCGTTAGTATTCAAAATGGAAAATGATAAGTTGATTATGTCATATTATACAAACTCAAAAATGGAATGAGAGTTGGTACTGCTATAAAAAATATTAAAGACGTTTTAATTGGATCGTGCACTTGCTCTAAGGATAGTTAAAAAGTGGTTTGGTCGACTTGGATTACTATTCACCAATTCACGGATAGTCTCGCGCAGAGCGAGGTTGATCGTTTAAACTGAAATCACCATTTCCAAATCGACCAAAACACTTTTTAACTCTTCTTGGAGATCCAAATAAACCTCTTTATTATTTTTTGTAGCAGTACCAACACTCACTCCTTTTTTAAATTCGTATAATATGACTTGTCGCATATGCAACTTAACATCTTCCATTTTGAATACTAACCCTGAACACAACTAAATTTAAGTTAACTCTTTTTTCTTTTAAGCTTATGTTGACTCACTGAACCTGCAGTTCACTGTGAGTAAATAATATAATCATAAAATTGATAAAAGCACAGTCAAAAAGGAATGTTTTTGGCAACGAACAAATCGGGCACGAACTTTTGGAATCACCTAATATATATATGCATGTAGAAGATGTTTCATCTGCAAGGCGCCTGCGTGACAATTTTCTTGTTAAAAGTTTTTAATTATAAAGTTTTTCGAAGGATTATTAATTTTTTCGCCGCCTTGCTTGTCGCTTGATAAAGACGCGCGGCGGCCGGGATGGGGGGTGCGTGTTTGCCGAATGAACGAGATGATACTTTAAAAATTATAAATTAGTGGCCCATAGTTTGCCTGGAAAATTATTATACTAGCGCCTGCCCGCTCGCGCGCTGTATTAATAATCTTAGTTCATCATCGTCGCCAGCGTTCTATGAAAATACTTAGCCATATATACTTTATTAAAATTTAATAAAAAACAAATAACTTTAGCAATTACATTGCTGCAAAGTTGATATATAATTAGGAATGGCTTTAAAATAACTTTCATAATTACCGGTAATTGAGTATATTTGCGTATAATTTATATAATTATTTAAAAAATTAAAGAATTGTTTATAAACCAAATTGTAAAAACAATGTAATAAATCAGCTCATTTTTTATTAGCGTTGTAGACATTTTTGTCAAATGTTTTAGCAATTACGTGTAGAGTGCCTTGAATGTTATATTTTTTTACCGATATTCACCGATAACAAAAAGATCATTTTATTTTGACATTCCCAAAACATGATTCTTGTAAATGTAATCTTCAAATTTACAACGTGTAGGCGGCGCTTTTAAAAAATTATAAATTAGTGTCATAGTTTCGGTGGTTAATTATACCAGCGCGCTGCATTAACAATCTTAGCTCTTCGCCGTGTCTAACATACCACACACTATGAATTAATTAGCCAGCCATATACTTTAATTAATTTTAATAAAATTGGAGTATAGCTGCTCATATTGCTGGTATTATAGTTGCATATACGCAACAGTACATAAATATTGAATAAAATCTTGGCGATAAAAAGTATTTAAAAATTGAAATTTAATAAATAGAAATTTTAGTGCTATAACTGGTTGGGAAGTTATACTACCTATATAGATAGACTAACATAGTATAAATTAGTTAATAAGTTCGTATTGTATGTATTAAATAGATTATATTATTGTAAGTTTGGTTTGTGTATAGATACACAACAACATAGTACACCTTTAACTTAAATCCTACAGCAATGTACACAATTAAATTTACAAAATAAGATATGAATTCTGATTATAATGTGTGTAATACTCACTTTAACCTCAACTTTTCTAATACAAATTTGAATTGCAACATCTTACATTGCTGTAAATTTGGTTGCCCACCCAAAATCCTTTAAGTAAAATCCGCACGATAACATTTGTTGCGCACAATTTGATTTGGAAAAAAAAGGGATCCGAATTCAATTTACAACTGTGATGTGTGTACCAAATGGGATTATATGTACTTAAAAAATTATTTTAAAAACTGGCACAGCGAGATAAACTTGGAAATTTTATTCGAGCATACGATTAACAATCTTAGTAAAATTAATCATACTTAAATAAATTATGCATTGATGTTAGTTTGGTTGCGTACATATGATATATATGATAACATCAATAACATTTATTGCACACAATTAAGTTTGGAAAACAGGATGCGAGTTCAATTTGCGACTTGATGTAAAATGTACCAAATGGGATTATATGTGCATAAAAAATGGTACTAAGGTTAGCTGGAAAATTTTATTACCGGATTCGATTAGCAATCTTTGTATCCAGTAACTATATTCTAATAAATTTATATTGTAGTGTTGATGTTGGTTTGTTTTCCTACATAAATGCTTTCAAACTATATTATATTATTTGTCGCGAGGAATTAAATTAAAAAAAAAACACGATCCGAATTTAATTTGCGGCATTGATGTGTGTACACCGATTGAGATAGTATACTATTTAAAAAGTTATAATAAATCTCAATTGGTTCGATTGTAGGCTAAAAAATTATATTGGCACACTCGATTAACAGCCTTAATTTATCACATTATTAATTGCTGTTGGTTTGGTTGTCTACATAAATCCATACAATATTATTTGTCACGCACAACTAAATTTAAAAAAACACGATCCAAATTCAATTTCCTACTGTTATGTATAGATATAGAATGAGCATACTCGATCAACAATCTCAGTTTATCATCATACTATACAAATTAGTTAACCATACTAATAATAAACCAATATTGTTGCATCTAATAATGCTGCTGTAAATTTGGTTGCCTAACTAAGTAAGTAAAATCTGCACGACATAACATTTGTTGCGCACAATTAGATTAAAAAACACGATGCGAATTCAATTTGCGGCTGTGATGTGTGCGCGAGCTAACAATGCCAGCGATGGGAAAAATCTACATTTCTTTCTAATAAATGCGGCGCACCGATCCATACGCACACAATAACGTCATTGTGGTGGAAATGCGAACGAGAGACCCCAAAAACTAACAACAACAACAACAACAACAAAGAATAAGAGAGCAGGCGACGGGCGCACAATTTTTTGTCGTTCGTTCTCGTTTCTCTCGTTGTTTGGTGGGTTGTTGTTAATGTGAATCGTGCGCTCGTTTTCATCATCCGTATATATATGTTGTCAAACTAAAATGGGATTTGCATTTCAACGCGATGAGGAAAAAAATGTGTGTGCATGTGTATGTATGTATGTATATGTGATATAGGCAACCCAAACATAACGCAAACATGCACACAATACAACAGGCAATTTTGCAAACGATAAAATCGATGATAATATGCGAATAATGTTGTTTTAATGTAAATAATAATTCTGATGTGGATTTATTATTATTATCGACGCTATCAAGCTGTATGTATGCTATATCTGTATATACGCACACGCTAGATGTGCAATCAATGTTGCATTTAATTTAATTTTCTTCTAATGGAGAAAAATCAATTTTTCCAAAGTGCAGAGCAAAAAAAACTTTTTTAATGCATATTAATTAGATTTTTTTAGTATAAATTAAGCGGCGCCGACCGACCGAAAAAGCCAAGCCAATTTTTTATCGTAAAAATATTGAATTCATTACGTAGACAACCCATCCAACGCTTAAAACATCATTTTTCTCGATTAGAGTACATGGGCACAGCACGTAGGCAACCAATTGAACGTTGCGAAAATTAATTAGCAACCTGATTGATAATTAATCCGCTGCTCTTTTTTTTATCTTATCGATAGATTTACGAATATATAGGTGGTATATATTGAGAGTGCGAGAGGAAGGGGCAAAGCAAGCGCGCGCAAAAATGTTGCCTCGTTAGCAAAAAAAAGAGGGGTAGCAGCAGCACAAGCGAGGGAAAGGATTGAAGGAAATTAAATTTCGTTTACCAAAATCCTTGAGCTTTAATCGTTTGACTATCTGAATAAATAAAGTTTCATCGAATGTGTGCCGGATTCTTATCTCTCGATTCGCACACAAAAAAAATATAATAAAATAAAATAAAATACGTGAATTTGAAGTTGAAGTGCCCGCCGCCGCGCGCGAAGCTTTTTTTCACGAATCCCATAGTCAGCAAAGCACATTTTTCCCATCCTCCCTCTTTTACGTTTTTTTTTTAAAGAAGTGAGTTAGAAAGAGAATTATATTATGATTTTTAAGTGTGCCACTTACATAAAAGCGATTTTCTTTTGAATTCAAATTGCTTTATTAATAATAATTACGTTGAAACACATTCGCTTAATTAATTTTATTAACCCCGACGACGAATATCTCTACTGCGTAATGCACATACAGTATATATTGTATAATGTACTCCGCACACTCCACTCTACCGCAATAAAAAATCATCATGCGAAATATGTGGTTATGTTTTTGCATTTTTTGCATAAATAAAGCGCAGCAGCGTATGTGTGTGTGAGCGTGTCACATAATCATCATCGCCCCAAAATGGATACGTAATAGGCATAATTTGCGTTTGTTTCAATTCGCAACACCTCATAACGGCCGGTAATTAAAATTAATAAATTGTAACTAAACTCACCGAGTGTGTAGGTATCACCACCACCATATGCTGTTGCGTTGAATCCCCTCGCTAAGCTGCAACAACAAATACAACCGCAATTAGATGTCTATTCAATCATAGAAAGGCTCAAGTCCAAGCGTCACTTACGTATATTAACACACAATCTGTATGTTTGGTTGCCGCATAATGCAACACTCATGTATGTGTACTAGTACGCTGTTATACTTACATATAAAGCATCGTCGGCACGTCGACACAACAAAAAGCATTTCTACTAATATGTTATTTATGTGCGCTGCAGCAAACATGCAATGCAATTTCGGGCGTTCGCTTAATATAACTAAAGTACTCACCTGTCATGCTGCACAAAATGGCGAATATTCCACGGCCTTCAATCGGTTAATCTTCATGACGGAATGAGCAAGTGCATCTAAACGGAATATCAAAAAAATATGTATAATCATTCGTACAGCAATTAAAACGCACAAAGCAATGCACTCACCTGCAAAATTGTAATATCGGAATGGATGTATCATCGTGTTGCAACCTTCAAAGACACTTTATGCTTTATCGTCATTGAGATAGCCGGAAAACGTATCAAACTGAAAACACAAAATGCACAGCTTCTATAAATATTCAACTATAACACTGATTCCTTTCTGCTTAGTGAATACTCATGACTTAATAACGTTTAGCATACCTTACAATTGCTTAAAAATTATTGATGAGTAGTCTGGTATATGGCATTCTTATTGGAATTTTTCACTACGTTATATTTCTTATAAAAGACACGATGCTACCATGTCTATTATCACAAAACATTACTAACACCTCAATTACATGATTTCTACATAATATTATTAGTAACACTATGAATTATTACACTAATCAAGCAAAATTTATCACATAGGTTAAGCTACAACTATTGTGCTGAGACCGTTCAGATTTTTTTACGCATTGCCAACCTCGTAAACCAAAAACCAGAGATTTATTATTTATCAGCGCCACTAACATGAGCGGCAAACGTGTGAAACTAGAAACACAAAATGCACAGCTTCGTATTATAAATATTCAGCTACAACACTCATTGCTTGCTGTTCACTGAACTTTCATGGCTTTATTATAATGTATATCACACTTTACGATTGCTGAAAAAAATTGCTAATGCACTAGCCGGGTATGGAGGCTGTTTTATTGGAATTTTCACCGCGCTGTATTTCTCTTAAAATGCAACCGGCTATATTATTATAGTACAAAACATTACCAATACATTCATTGCAATCTTTATGTGATGATTTAATTAGCAACACTGCGTATTATCGCAATAGTCAAGTAACTTAAAAGTTGTTAATGCACAAACCTGGCATGGCTGAATTATTGGAATTTTCACCGCGTTGTATTTCTCATAAATTGCACGATGCGACGAGGTATATTATCACAAAGCATTGCCAGTACATTCATTATACTATTTATATATGATTCAATTAATAACACAGTGTAATATCACAATAATGAAGTAACTTAAAAATTGCTAATGCACTAACCCGGCATGGCTGATTTTTTATATGTATTTTTGGATCTCTTATTACATGCACTCTGCAATCATGTCTATTATCACCAACGATCACTAACACCTTTATTACACGATTTCTATATCATTTAATTAGTAACACTACGTATTATCACAATAATCAAGCAACATTTATTGCTTAGGTTACGTTGCAAATATGACAATTAGATTTTTTTACGCATTGCCAACCTCGAAAACACAAAATTCACAACATTTTGATTACATTAAATCATTAAATTTAATTAAAATTTAATTTTATTACGCGTTAATACGTTATAATATGTGACGTAATTGTATTAAATTTAATAAATATTAATTTTTTTTGTAAAAATATATAATTTGACAGGCGTGAAATCCATTCGGCAGGAAATTTAAAAATACATCCATGGATTATAAATAATAAAATAATTGTTTATACCGGCGAGGTGTTTATTTATAATTATCTCCATTGTCATAATAACAATAATTAACACTGTCAAAATGTGCATATTGTCAACATTGCAACAACAAAAAATATTCAAATTGATTAATTTTTATTAAAATTTAACAGTATTACGCAATTACATGTTATTTAATTAAATTTAATGTAATAAATAAGCCATTTCGTAATCAATTTGAGAGTGGCGTGAATTTAGTTTAGCAGCTGTGTGTGATAAAAATTGTATATGTATGTAATTAGTCATGCTAACGTGTCTGTATGTATGGTTGTAGGCTATGGAAGTATTGCGCCGAAAACGACGCTGGGCAAGGCGGTGACGATGGGCTATGCAATCTTCGGCATTCCATTAACGCTCCTCTACCTCTCCAGCATCGGTTCGATACTCAGCCGGATCGCGCGCGGCGTTTTCTCGCGTGCGTTGTGCTGCTGCCTATGCTCCAACTGCGGATATTGTTGCTACGATGAGAAGCGCATGGCGGAGAAGGAGCGCCGCATGAAGAAGAAACGCCAACAGTTGGAATTGCAACAACAATTAGCGTTGCAGGAACCGTTCTACGTTCGCTCAAATTCCGGCTTCAGCTCGAGCACACCAAATAATCTACACTCGCCGATGAAGGATATTGACAGCATAAGCGGCACCGATAATGAGTCAAAGGTGTCGATACATGGTCTGGCCATCCTAGCGCCGATACTGCTATGCCTGTGCATCATGTTTGTGTACATCTGTCTCGGCACGTTCGTCCTTTTCAAGCTAGAAAACTGGACCCTACTCGACGGCTTCTATTTCTGCTTCATGAGTCTCACCACCATCGGTTTCGGTAATCTACTGCCCGGCGGTGAGGCGAACGCACACAATTTCGAAACGAAGAACGTGACGATATGGTTCTGTTCGCTGTACATCATGTCCGGCATGGCGCTGACCGCAATGTGCTTCAACGTCGTCCACGACGAGATCGTCCATCGGCTAAAGCACCAAGACAAGATGATGAGCGGCGCCGGTGGTAAGATGCGCGTCACCACTTCACATTACGTCGTCGACGATTCGGATCCGTTCAACTTGGCATCATGACAGTTCAATGCAACCAAGCCCAGTCAGCTGTACCATCGCAACATGACCGAGGAGACGCTGCTAAGCAGTGGTGGAACACCCACATCCATCTTGGAGATGGGACACGAACTGGTACCGGTCAATTCAAAGATGCCGGAAGTGCTCGAAGGACCGGTGCTTACCGGCGTCTATACGCTGCCGGAAGAACCTGAAAACGAAGAGAACACCGAAATGTAATAATCATCATTTTCCTACGACGACTACAAAATTAAACTAAAACAAAACAAAAATATATACATATATATAATATAATAATGCAACTAATTATTTAAATGAATTCTAACTAATTGGAGCGTGAAATGCAATTCAAAATATCTCACTCTCTCTCTCTCACTGTTTATGTATGTGTGGATGTATGTTAGATCTCCAATTTAGTGCGCGTCTGTACGCTTGGTTGCATACCATCGTTCTGTATGTGTGGTTGCATAGCAAATCCAATTAATTTTAATTGTAAATGTCCAATTAAAGGTTTAAACTAGATGAAATTGTATATATTATTATATAATAAAATAAAGATGAAGAAGAAGAAGAAGAAAAACCACAACACTATATCATAACGTCCTGGCGACAAAAAACTTTGTACATAAAGTAGCTGATAATACGAATTTTAGTAAAAAAAAGAAGAAAAATGAGTATATATATAAATTAATGCGCTCTGGCAATGCCAAGCACTTTCCCAGAAAAAAAAAACACGAATAATTCTAATCGTAATTAACGAAAAAAAAAATTAAATTAAATGTAATTTCATCATCAGAATAAATTAACATTTTCAATTTTTGTTTTTATGGAAGAAGAAAAGAGAGAAAAATAAATATATAAAAAAATATATAAAATGAAAACGAACACGCAGTGAATGTCACAAGAAGAAAAAATAAGATTATTAAACTCTTGTACTTAAAGAAATCTCGCATTTTTTTATTTCCTCCTTCGTCTTCTTCCCCAACCAACCAACCAACCAACATCAAACCACGCAAATTGGCTTCAGCGTTTCCAATTTACTTCGGCAATAAAGAATTTTATGAACGCTGAATACAAATCGATTAATTATATCAGAAAATTAGCTAAAATCTATATATATGTAAGGAAATCGTTGATGGTGGAGGAATCAACAACGTGTTGTCGCCAAGTCAACGATTTATTTCATAAAATCTTAAATTGTTTACCTAAGAAATTAGCTCCAGTTGCTAATTGAATTTGGACGTTGGAAAATTTAATAAAAAAAGTGTCCAAACTCAATGTCTATGTGTAAGTGTGTGTGTGTGTTTAAATTATTCCAACCGCCATCATCATCACCACTTTTCCAGACGAATTGTTGACATTCTTATTAACTGCCGCTTGATGCATTATCCTCGCGTTGTCGTCGTCGTCGTCTTGTTGTACGTTTGCTTCATCATCATCGTCCACGCTCGTTGACGCTTTTGTTCCAGTTCATCGTCTTTTGTTGTCGACATATTATATCTATATATATATACATCGCAAACTTTTCTCTGAGAGAGAAGAGCTAATTACTAATTAAAGTCGGAAAATATTATAAAGTCAACAAGTTGAGATTTTTTCCTTGCGTCTTTCACTTTCACAAACATCAGCAGTTGGTTGAAGCAACACAACATCACAACAACACGCATTTATATTTTTTTTTGTTAATTGAAAGATATCGCAAAAGCGCTCGCATCGCGCGCTTTCGATTGCGTATTAATCATACGGATTTTTTTGCTTTCTACCAGCAGCAGCAGCATCCAGAGAGCGTTGCGTTGCGAGTTGCCTGGGATCGGAGTCAATTTAACTTTATGAAAACTTCACAATATTGAAGTGATTTATTTTCGGCTGATTCCCAACGACGATCTACTCCTACTACTACAACAACAGACAGAGAGAGAGATTTATAAAAATTGGCGTGGAAATTTAATTAAGAACTAGACAATCAATCAATGCAGTAATATCAGCAATAATAATAATCCCGATGGATAAATTAACTATATTAAATGCAATTGCGATTAAATCGTCATCCGAATATTTCGCTTAATTAATATTCATCATTATCAGTTATTAATTAAATTTTTGCGGATTTACAATTACAACCAGCGCGCATTCGGCGAAAAAAATTGCAAACAACGCGCTATTATTAATGAATAGAATTATTAATACTACTACCATACACTTTTTTGTGCGATAATTAATGCGCTGATCATTAGTTACACACGCTATTATTATTAATGAGCGTAATACCAAGTTTCCTGATGTATGTATCTTATGAGTATGTGAAATGGCAAACTTGGGATTTATTGCTGATTTATCTGCAAGACTGTTTTTGTCAGGATGTGGTGCGGTGCGACGACGACGGCGACGGCACACGGTTTTTGTTCATCTTCGTACTCTACTTCACTGTGTTAAACACAAATATAGCCATTTTTATTCAAAACGCGTTCGCCTCGTTGCTGCGATGTTGATTATTAGATTATGAAATGCATTAAATTTATTGAGTTTAAAACAAACGCTACTACAAACAAATATTCAAATGTATATTATTATTATTATATATATAAAGCAATTCGATTACGTTTTCCATGCTTGAAGCGTTTGCTAGATAGTCCATAGCAAATGTACTAGATAAAATCCTCCAACTATTAATTATTTATCGTAATAAACGCTATTTATTATTATCAGATTTAATCTTGCAGCAAGAGTATCGAATTTTCAAATTTCTATACAGATATGCCCCGCTTTCAGCGCACAATTACTGAAACCCTACATTTCAGCAGTTCACGACCAGATGGCATTGTAAAATTACAGCGCATCATATTGATTTACGTATGCAACCATTTCAGCAATTTAGCGTACTTAGAGCGGGCTATTTAGACGTACTGGAATAATAAATCGTTCATAAATTACCCAAATTTACGTTGAAATTTCGCCCTCAGCGTTTCGTAATGCCAGGATTGCAATTTTTAAGCTCGCTGCAGTGGAATCATCAATCTAACGAAAGGAAAACGCGCTGCAGGCTTAAATAATTATCATTGAAATTGACAATTAATTATTTACGCTAAAAAATATAAAAATAGAACAAAAATTCAAGTTAGAAATGAAATAATTTTATACATATAACACACGTAACGTCTCCAAGCTCGAAATTATATTTCGAATCCGTAGAAACGTTTCGTTGGGGACTATATAGAGAAAAAAAACAAATACAGGTACATGGCTAGGCCGTGTGAGCCAGTAGCGCGCTCACACTTGCACGGCTTCTCCATACGCAACAAACAAAAAAAACTTTACTTACACGTCGCACATCGCTGCAAGAAAAGCGCGATGAACGATGACGAGCTGAACGACACAATCACGCTCTCGCATCCAAACGGCGCCGCCTCGTACACAATCAACGGGCTCCTTAGCACGCTCAAGACTGGTGGTGTCGGAGGAGGAAGCGAAACGGTTGTGAGTGGTGACTGTGACCAAAAGTACGGTGAGTGAGTAGTAGTGGTAGTAATAATCATCGCGACGTGCCGCCAGCAAACACCCCCACAATTGAATTACGAACGAAACGATTTATAATTTAATTTCCGGCATTCGACTTAATTAGATTGTTAGATCAAATGGTGGGGCACCACTTATTTAATTAATTGCTGCCACCAACATGTATGTCCAGTGTTAATTTCGTGAGTGTATCTACAATATATTTTAGTGTGTGCAGAGTACCTGGATGCAATTGCGTTCAATGATGTTGATGAGGTGGCGACGAATGGTGGCGGCGGTTCGAGTGCGACAAAACGCAAACAACGTCGCTACAGGTATTATAAATATTTATAATAATACAATATTTACTATTCTGAAATTTCTAGAACAACATTTTCAAACTTTCAACTTGAGGAATTGGAACGCGCCTTTCATAAGACACACTATCCGGATGTATTTTTTCGCGAGGAATTGGCGCTGAGAATTGATTTAACCGAAGCACGCGTGCAGGTGTGGTTTCAAAATCGCCGAGCCAAGTGGCGCAAGCAAGAAAAGTCGCTAAATAAACCGATTGCCATCACCAGTACCACGTCATGTATGTATACATATCAATTAGTATTATCTTACTTTATATTATTGTTGTAGCATGTGCCACACCGCTCGAAAGTCCGCTGATGAGCTTCCAAACATCACCGGATACCGCAGCGAATTCGAATCTCTTCCTCGGTCTCGAATGGACGAATCCAATCAACTTCCACACCAACGTTAGCCTCGAAGGTCACGATGAAGCCATGCTCGGCGACACGCAAATCCATCACGATCGGCTCAACGATACCGTATTAATCGCCGATCGCATTACCAGCTCGTTGCAGGGCAAGCTGCTCAGCGACAGTCTGCTGCTAAACGACAACATTCATTTGATCGACGACGACGATGGCAGTGCGACGGACATCACCATCGATCCGGAACTGCTCACGCTTAAGCCGAAATTAAATTAAATTCTACGTGCAAAAATTCTAGTCATCAACATCAATATTATTATTGCGAGGAGAAGTAGAGCGCTGTGGCTTTTTCAGCGCCTCGTAGATCGTGTGGCGAGCGGATGGAAATAGCTTGAAAAGAAAGCGCCAATCATTCAGCTTCAATGTGAGAATCTCGCAATGACCAATCGCTCGATACGTGAATTCATGTTTGCAATATCTATATAAACCTTGTTCCTAAATCAATAAAGCATGCAATTAATTAATCAATCAATTATATATATACAATACATACAATCCCATACGATTCGCCCGCCTCCAATTCGTTTACAATCACCTCATCGCTACCTTCAACTGTCACCACCTCAACACAGCCAGTGTTGATAAAGTACATCGTACCGTTAATATCTCCCTCCTCAATGATTGTATCACCACTAAAATACGTCTGCATCTCAAGGTGGATGACAAGCTGTCGAAGAAAGTCGATATGACAATTTGCGAAAACCACATGGTCGATGACGTGATGACCAAAGGCAGCAAAGTTTACTTGGCAACGCAGCGAATCCGGTAGCGTTTTTAACATGACAGGATATTGAATGCCATAGCTCTTCATCCATATTTGGTGAATGTAGCGCAATATACGATGGTACAACGTTTGAGAAATACCGGAACGTTTCGCCGCTGACTAAAAAGCATAAATATACTGCGTATAGTAATTTTGCATAGAAAAATATACGCTATACTGTTTAAAAGAAAATATTATCTATGCAACCCAAATTACCCTATATCAAGTCGCATTTAAGTCATTTTGCAAATTGGGTTACATAACATCCCAGTTTTGTTTAATGAAAGGCTAAATAAATGAAATCATTACCAATAACTTGCATGCTTTCTCTTCGAACTTGATTAGTTGATAATTCATATGAAAGTTGACGCCAATCCACATGCCAATCACACTCGCCATCAAAAATTTACTAATCGTCGCGTACAATAGCGCCAAAATAGTATCCATCCGCGATGCGGGCGTAGCAATCGAATGACCATGCGACGTCAACATACTGAGCGTGTAAAACAGCGAACAGATGTACGGGGTGTTGCATATAAACGTATCATGCCAATACACCCACGAGTTGGGTTTGCAAACGTTGTTGTAGCAGGCGCTTAGGTAAAAGATGCAAACGCCGGTGTGGATGATGACCACAGCATGGCAAAGGTATGGTCCGCCTTTGAATATGATCACGCTGCCGACGTATTTGTACTTGACGGCTTGGAAGAACGTAAAAATGTGATACTAAAAGAAGTATTGTATTAGTTTTTTTATCATTAATGTTATTATATTGAGGAGTTCAATAAGACTAATTGCTTTAATGTTTCGTGATGCGACATCATCATGGCAAGAAGAGTACAAAATTTGAATGAGATATTACTGCATAAATTGCCACAGCAGTAAGTTGATGAAAGAATACCACTATCCTTTGTGAGAATATTTACGTATACACTTATACCTGGAAGCGTCTTCACATTTAGCGTTTTGCATTTTGACTTTTAAAGCATTTCTTTGACAACGCCCGAGTTTAGTAAGTAGAACGAACTATTTTATGATTGATTCAGGAGAGACTCTACTCGACCTCTATCGAGGAAAGATATTTATACCTGAAGACGAATTCACTTTCAGCGTTTTGCATTTTTAACTTTTGAAGCATTTCTTTGATAACGATCGAGTTAGTAGGACGAAATATTTTATGATTGATTCACGAGAGACATAAAATGTCAATGTAAAAATATTGACAGTATCAAGCATAGATTCGTTCCCTACTCGAAACTCGACCTCTATCAAAGAAAGGTTTCAAAACTCGAAACTGTAAATAAAATTATGCCTCCTGGTTGAAATTTATTTACTCTCATTGCCATAGTCTGTCTCATTAAACTCCACAGTAATATTGTTATAATTACCAGTCGCAATCCACGATTTAGATGCAAAAACATGAAAATATCATATTGGTATGGTGTTGATATCAAATAAGCGGTATATTCGATGGGTACGACAGACAGAGTTCCGATAACAACATCTGCAAACAGCCAGCTGCAATATAAAAACAATTATCTCTACTAATAAATTTGCTAACCAACTATTACACTCACTATCTGTGATGCTTCCAACGTCGTGGACGCTTAAACGTAAAGACCAAACAAGGCACATCCAATAGGACAAGCTTAAAGAATGCCAACAAGTCCGTCGAGATAATCGTTAGGTAGTTTCGGCTTGAATGCGGAAATGTAATGTAGTAGGTTACGTCAAAGTAGGCGAATAAAGCGGCCAGCATGTTGATGAATATGAATCGCGGCGAATTTCGTATTTCGAATAAATGCTCTGCGTAAAGCGTCGATTTTGGTTTCGTCCCGCGCACTTTCTGCTTTTCCACGCTTTTTATATAGTGCTGAAAATAATCAAACTTAATTTGTAATAACATATATATAGAATCTTTGATAAAAAAAATGACATAAATGCAAGATCGCATATTTACAAAGGATTCGAGATGATAGGTGCATTAACTAATGACATTTACGAACACACCCGATTCCTTTAGCGTCTCAAGTGTTAGTCATCTTAAAATCTTCTACAATCGGATATTTACACCTTAAACGTCGAATTTTTTAAAAGATTGCTAATGCCGAAGGTTCACAAGTTCATAAATGTCATTAGTTGCAATCTTTACATCTCAAATCCTGCAAAAATATGCGGTTTGACATCTATCCAATTCTTTAATCAATGGTATAATGAATATTTATAATCACCAAATTGTAAGTAAGTATTAGACTTTGCATTTTATGTAAAATTACTGGCTCCCTTCTAACGATCTTATAAAAATCCATTGTTTTAATACTTAACACAACGGCATTCGTTTTTGTGTGCACGGTAATCATGCTACGCACCATCGCCACCTCATCAAAATTACCAAAAATGCTACCCTTAAACAATGTATCCAAGTGGGTACCATCGGCGCTATACACATCCACCTCGCCGCTGTGTACAAAATAAACGCGATCCAGTATCGAATTGTGTCGATAGATATCATAATCGTGTAAAAACGTCCACTCGTATAAATTCATGCCAAGCATGCGCTTGAAGGCGAGATCACAATCAACGAACGGTAGCGACTTGTGAATGGTATTCCCATACAAGGTGTGGCCGTAATCCTGACGCATCGCATCGGGTAAGTTGCGTAAAATATCGCTGGATATTCCCAGCGTACGATCCCATACGTGTATATAGTGATTGCACACCCTCCTATCAAATAAGAATTTCACATAGTGATAAATGTATTTGGTACAAAACTACTATTACTGACTTAAATAAAAACTTTGGAATTTTCTGCTTCTTCATAAACTTCTTCAATTCGACAAAGTTCGCATTAAACGTGGTGATATTGCGATCAATATAGAATGCATTTGCAACGTACACCATGATTAGAACGAAGAAAAAATAACCAAACAAGCAGCATAGCAATGTGAAAACTTTCTCGTGCTTATCGAAAATCATTTTCGTCTTCTCGAATCCCAATGTAAGCGTGTACATTGCCACCCATCGCAACACTACGATGTAGAAATCGAGCGGCTTCGTTACGTCCACCTTATTATCTGAAAATTAAATATATGTAATATAAATTAATGCCCAAAGATAAGCCATTTTGGTGATATTACAAATCTTTTCAATGCCGTTTTGCAAATCAATTCAACTGAGGTAAGTCAAGTATTTAACAACATTGCGGGTAATAGTTGATTTACCCTGGTAGATCTAAATAATATACATTTATTTGCAGTTTATGTTAATAAATATCAGAAATATGGCATGTTTTTTGAATGCCTATTATTTATATTGATAAAAAGACTACCACATCCTTTTGTAGATTCTTTAACACACATTTAAATTTACTCGCAAAGCAAAAATTAGGTAAAGAATGCACAAATTTACGAAATTTTGTTAAAAAACGTACCAAAATCGCTCTTAAATTTGTTGGGGAAAAAATACTTACAAAATTGAAGTGTTTTATCGGTGATCCAAGAGTTCTTATCCAGTATGATGACAATTCGATCGTCGTGCACCTCAAAATCGGCGGTGAAGACAAGCAGAATCGTTGCCAAGCCGTTAAAGATCGCAAACAGGATGAAGATGAAGTAGACAATTGTGCTATTCGCAAATAATTAATTAGTTTACAATTAACGATTTGGCGTAAGAAAGCAGAACTCTATTTTCATACATTTTTACACAAACTTTAAAAAATCGATCGTTTTTAAAGAAATTAATGGAGTCTTTCAATATTTCGTAAAAATTGCATTAAAATTATTAATTATTGGCGTACAGTTGTCAAAAAATATATTCTTGCTGCACATAGAAGCAAAATATCAGAAGCTGGCCTTGTCTAGTTGTAACTAATAGATTATCTAACACGTATGACAGTTGCAAGTACTTACTATGCAACATTATTAGATCGTTTGAAAACAATATGTGGCATGAATACCAATTGATATTCTACTACACCGATATAATAATTTAATCCTTTAGATTTGTCACCAAGGAATTAACAAAATTATAGCATCAACCGTCTAAAAATACGTCTTAATCTAAAGAATTCTTTGCAAGTACTGAAGCCCATTATAAATTATAAAAATTGATGGTACGGCCTGAATTTTTCATATTTTGTTGAAATTCGTAATAAACCAAATTAAATTTGTTCAAAAATGAAGCTCCACCTCCTTCGTGCACTTAAATATAAATACTTACAATGACACTTGCTGTTTGAGTTGCAGCTTCTTCTCGTACACCAAACATCGTGACCGTATCAGCAGTAGAAACTTGTTGAGCGTAAACAGCAGTTGCGTTTTGT
>JARJDW010014384.1:0-45944 GCA_030264715.1 Adinopsis sp. GC000173
AGCGCAAACTTCCCGAGGCGCATGTTTCAAACTTTAATTTGAATAAACATGAATGTAAAAATGTTGGAGTATGTACAAGCATTCATAATAACTGTAACTAACTTTGATTAATTTTAAAACTAGGTATATGAGAAAATTGACCTTGTGGATATAGAAAAGATAATTTAATCTTAAAAAATTAATAGATTTTTAATAATTCTATAAAATTGAATAAACTTTTTCAGAATTTTTTCATTTTACTTTAATTTGAATAAACATAAGCATAATAATCTTTGGGTGCGTACCAACATTCATAATAACTGTAACTAACTTTGATAATTTTAAACTAGGTATATGAGAAAATTAAACTTTTTTGCGGATATAGAAAGGAAAATTTAAACTTAAAAAATTAATAGATTTTAAATAATTTTATAAAATTGAATAGACTTTTCCAGAATTATTTAATTTTACTTTAACTTGTTAAGCATAATAATCTTTGGATATGTGCAAAGTGAGGAAAGTTGGGTAATGGTGACCGCCGGGTAATGCCGCATCCTGATTTATCTTAAAAATGATTACGTGAGATCAGAAAAACGCATCAGTACCTTACAAACATTGTGTAAGCTAACATAATGCAAAATGACGACAATTCCTAAACAAATAAATTAGCATCCCTTGCATATAATATTTCGCGTTTTCTGTTGTAACCAAAATGCGCATAAAAATTGAAACTAAATTGTTTCCATACATAATAATTATTTCTGGATCTGATAATATATATACAAAGAGGAATTGTACAGTGTATTGCTGAATATTTTAAGATATAATTTGCGCCAGATTGCCTTTCAGATGCTCTTGAAATAAAATTTGTCTAACGGGGTAATGACGTTCCTAGCTTAATTTGATATGAATTTGGAAAAGAAAACGAATGATGGTTTAGATGTGAATTATGTTCGGGATGGTCTATACAAAATGCAGTTACAGGATATCCCTGATAATTACAAATGTGATTTTTGTATATTTAACGACAAATTTTCAATATGTAGCCTTTTTAACTATTTTATTTGTTAGAGCAATTGCCCTACCAGTTTTGTCATTATCCCTTCATGATTTTTTATTGTATTTATTTACGTAGTATATTAGTTGCTCTGCGGGATTCCCCTACTCTCCCCTAATTAAATTTATATTACGTATATAGGAAATGTAAACTTTTTTTGAACATAAGAAAGATTATGTAAGCTTAAAAATTTAATGTGTATTGAAATGACTTTAAAAATTATGGGTTTTTTAATATTTTACAAACTTTCTGAGAATTTTTTAATTTTTAATTTTAATAAACACAAAATTCTGTGTATTTACGACCATCGTCGCACTCGTCGCGCTTTTCAATAAACGATATTGAAATGGCAAGATATCAGTTTTCAAATCAATATACCCGAATGTTTATATGAGACTCTCTTCGATTTAACTTTTAAAATCGTCGGCACCCTTTTTGCTCTAAAACTGTTTGCGATTCTCATCCATATTATAGGCATGAATACTTGATACCGACTGCGAGATTGTGTCGAAGAGCAAATGGCAACCACCACAACAACAACGCTCGCCACCACCGCTGATGGCCAGAACTGCACGTCGAACTCAACGACGACCAAGTCGCCCACCGATCCAACGTCGCCCGACGATCCGGATAAAACAACATTAACAGGCAGCAACGGGAAGAATAAGACGGCGACGGCGGCGGCGGCGGCTAAGACGGGCCAAACCAAGGATGTAACACGAGTGGTCGTTGTTGCTCTAACGCCGGATCGACAGCGCGAAACGTGGGATAAGAAGGTGGAATTCCTGCTGGCGGTTATTGGCTTTGCGGTGGATTTGGGGAATGTGTGGAGATTTCCGTACATCTGCTACCAGCACGGTGGAGGTAAGCAAACATAACATCGTATTGATGATATATACCGGAGTGATTTTTCTTCACATATATAAGGCAATTTGCGCGATGAAAGGCAGTTTATTAGCGATATACGCGTCGAAGATGTAATTGAATAAGTTACTATTTACATTTCATTCACAAGTTTGAATATATTGATATAATTCGATTAATTTCTCTATACAAACATCGCCAAATATGAACGCTACATTCGAGCAATTTGTTCTTAATACGTCAATTTGATTTGACAAGAAAAATGCTTCCGACAGCGTATATTACCATCTAATTGGAAACTATTTAGTCATTAGTTTGGTGGTTTTTGACTAATTCCATTTAACATTTCAACAAATTATATTAATTTTTTTTGATAACTAATATTTCTCTGTTTCAAAATGAGTGGGCTATTTGGGATTTTTATTTGTTTCAAAATAGGTTAGCCATTTGCGTAGTATACCTTTAAAAAAGTCGTTTTCGATATTTATAGTTTCAAATCCAAGTAAATGAAAACTTAAAGTTTAGTTTTTACAATATTTACATAATTAATTTAAGCCAAGGATAATAAAAAAAACAGTGAAATTCATGGTAAAACACTAAAAAACACTAGAAAACACTGATATTCATGGAAAAAATACTAAAAAACACTGATATGTAAGGAAAAAACACTAGAAACACCAAAATTCATGGAAATAACACTAAAACACCCTTAAATTCATAGAAAAAACACTAAAAATTACTAAAATTAATGGAAAAACCCTAAAACACTGAAATTGATGGAAAAATATTTAAAAACTCANGAAAAAACATTAAAAACACTGAAATTCGTGGAAAAACCACTAAGGACGCTGAAATTCATGAAAAAACACTAAAAACGCTGAAATTCATGAAAAATCACTAAAAAACACTGAAATTTATGGAAAAAACACGAAAAAACACTGAAATTCATGGAATGGAAAACAAAAAATGCAAATGGCTCACTTATTTTGAAACAAAGATAGTACAACTTAATTTTTATGGCATTAACATTGAAAAATGTTTTAGATTTATTGTAGATACACATAATTTACATTAATATTCGTATTTTCTCTTTTACATCCTAATTTAGTTTAAATTTTGTAGAAGACAAATCACTTTTTAATTTTTTCATTGCTTAAGTTTTTCTCGGCATAATTAATAATTACCAAACCAAATAATGCGAAACATTATCATTTTTCCTATTGTATAAAAAGCTTTTTCAAGAAAAGCATTTTATTCTGATGGAAAGTTGGTATAGTATAGTGTAATTGAATAAATCGATGGAAATTTCGTATAGTGAGGCAATTGCATTGCGCCGAAGCCCCACATAATCACCTTTTTCAATTTTTTTAAGGTGCCTTTCTAATTCCGTACACCATAATGCTTATCTTTGGAGGGCTTCCACTTTTCTACATGGAGCTGGCGCTGGGTCAATTTCATCGCAGCGGATGTTTGACGATCTGGAAGCGAATCTGTCCCGCATTGAAAGGTACGTTCCGTCTTATTTGCGCCATCATCCAGCAAGAACAACAACACGCTCATCATCCCCGAATAGAGCAAGTTGTGCTGTGAGCGCGACAATACGCTTTTAATTCGTATTTAAATGAATTATAAAAGGGGTGGTGGTAGCGGAAAGTTTCTGTCAAAGATGCTTAATGAGACGATAAGATTTTAATTTAATTTCCACTTTGGAATAATTTCGCGCAGATGGCGGCGTGCTTTTTTCCTCGCTTGTTGCGCGCACACAAACGGCAATTACACTATTATTCTTTGTGTGTTTGTATCATCATAAATATACTCTCTCAGCTCGATATAAAGCGATCGGTCAACACCCACCCACCCACCTACCAGTCGTCGTCTCCCCATTCAATTCTCGGCGCTTTTGTGCGCTAAAAATTGCTTCCAATGTTCTATCTACCTTTCACGACAATTAAAGAAAAATACTTGTCGTCGACGCTACATTTTCACAAATAGAAACATCGTGTTATTCAATTTATGATAAATTAATATACCTACACATTCAATTCATCGAGTTTAATTCAATTATTTAATATTTCTTAGAAAAATAATGATTAAAATTTTTAATAAAAAATAAATAACTAATCACACATCTTTGGAATAAAAAGGAAATTGGCCCAGTTTTTATCTACAAGAAAATAATAAGTGGCAAAATATTGTTTTTGATTAATTTCCTTGAATCTTTAATTTAAAATAAATTAAACAGATGAAGCTAATCATTTTATGGAAATTTATATTGATAGATTTCCGATTCGTAAGCATTTCCAACAAAACGATTTTAATAAAGATTGAAATTTAAAGTGCAATTATCATTTTATTAATCATCGTTAGCTTAACACTTTTGCTTTCTCATTTTAGTTTAGTGGAAATAAAATTAAATTAAAAAAAAACTTGTGACAGGATAAGAAAATATCTTTTTAAGTAACAGGAAACAATTAAAGCAACTAATTAATTGCTTCATAATTTTTGCACTCAATGAAAAAGCTTTTTATCACAGGATAGTCGATTTAGCTTTAAATTTTGCTAAAACTTAACTATTAAAATTTTAAAACATATGAAATATACTTAGCTAATTATTTTACTGACATTTATATTCATAAGTTTCACGTCCGTCAGTTTTTTACAAAAGAAATTTATTATAAACTGAAATTTAAACCAAAAAGCTAGAAATGAAAACAAAGTGCAATTATTACCTTATTAATTATCATTATTTGAAAACTTTTGTTTCTCAATTTGGAAATAATATTACATTTTATAAAAAAAACATGCAACATTGTGACAGGATAAGAAAATCTTTCTTTAAGTAACAGGAAACAATTAAAGAAACTAATGATTAGAGCTTCATAATTTTTGCACTCAATGAAAAAGCTTTTTTATCACAGGATAGTCGATTTAGCTTAACATTTTGCTGAAATTTAACTATAAAATTTTTAAAATAAATGAACCTACATGTATCAGGTTTGTAAGTTTTTTTACAAGACAATTTTATTATGGACTGAAAATTAAACTAAAAAGCTAGAAATGAAAACAAATCGCAATTATTATTGTGTTAATTAACATTATTTTAAAACTCTTGTTTTTTTTAGTCACATTTTACTTTAGTGTAAATAAAATTAATCTTTGTAAAAATGAATGCGTTGCAAAATGTTTGTCTGCGCACACTTTTGCTACTAAATTAACATTTTTTTCTCTTTTTTTACTGAACAAAAAAAACTTGGAATTTAAAGCAAAAAATCTAAAACATGCAACATTTGCAAAAAGTTTTAACTTAACGTGATAAATTTCTTAGCATACATATTTAGTCCTTGCAATCACTTTTAAACAAATTGTCTATAAATTAAATAAAGATTATTACTAAATTTTTTATTACTATTGAGTTAAATAAATGCAACTTTATTTAATGTAAATATGTTAAGCATTTGCATTAAACAAACAAAAAATAATGCTTTTTACAACATAAACGTGCTTTAAATTAATAGAAGGGGCTTTTAAATAAATATTTTATAAATCAAACAAAACTTTTTATTATAAATTTATTATTAGATACAATAAATTATTCGTTGCGTATATATAATTTTATTTACTGCAAATACTACTGTGCTCAAAAAGTAAGACCAATTTTCAATTTAATTAGCCCAAGTAAACAGTACATCAATTATATTTTTTTCTAACATGTAAGCATTGTAATAAACAATTTTTACATCAAAACATTCATTAGTTTTTGTTTTACGTCTAATGTTATGCGACGCTAAAAGTGCATGCGGCGATTATTACAATATTGAGCAAAAAAGTTGCATTAAATTTTGTTTTGGGAATGGAATTTTGGGTGTAAAAATGTTCGGAATCTTGCATAAAATCTTCTGGGGCCATGTTTTGTCAGAAAGAAATGCTTACAAGCGGTGGAATCAGTTAAAAGAAAGTTGAAAAGGCTTTTAAGACAAAGAACGTTTTGAATGAGCATCAACCCCTAACGACGCCAAAAAAACCAAAGAAATTATGCATGGCTTTCTAAATATGTCTGTTTGGGTTGGTATGTCGAAAGAGTTTGCCAATATAATTTTGGGTCTAAAACCTGGAAATTATTGACTATTGCCATAACATTGGCAATCCACCTCTCTCAATGTACTCATTCTTAGTGACTTTATCACTAAAAATCCTATGTATATCGATCCACAACTACTGAATTCGTCTTATTTAGTACCGTATCACTTATGACTGTCCTAAAATCTTAAAAGACCACTGTGGAGAAACTGTTTTGAGACGATAGAAGAGATGAAGCATAATCGCCTCATACACTTTTAGCGTAGTATAACATTCGACGTAAAACAAAAACTAATAAATATTTCGACTTAAAATTTGTTATAGACGTTTATTATAATGCATACATAGTAAGATTTTTTTTTAATGATATGCGATTTGCCTGCGTTATTGAAATTAAAAATTGGTCTTACATTTTGGACACAGTAGTATGTTTAGAATTCGCATTAAAGCAAAAAAAACATTACTTTTTACAACAAAAATGTGCGTTAAATTAATAGCAATGACTTTTAACCAAATATTTAATAAATCAAATACAACTTTTTACTATAAATTTATTATTAGATCGATTATTCGTTGAATATATACAACTTTATTTACTGCAAATATGTTTAGAATTTGCATTAAACCAGCAAACAAATCATTACTTTTTATAACAAAAATGTGCGTTAAATTAATGCAGAATTTCATTAATCAAAAGTGTTATTTATGCAAAATTGACGTGGAGTGATTGAAACGGAATGACGACTTATTTGAGCTTTTAGACCGACGCGAACAAATTCATTCCGATAGATTGTTTATAGATAAATTTCAATTTATTTAATCGTAAAAAGAAACGTTTAAAATAAACATTCTGCGGCTTCTAAAATATATAGTCTGAAGAAATGTGGATTTAATTATGGCTGAACTTTACACTTTGCAAATTAATTTTCTAGCTGCGATCGCTGCAGTTACAATTTAATGAAACTTGCGTATTGTAAGTTTTGCTAGTTATATATGAAAAATACCTACTAGTAGTTTCACCTTGAAAACGTCGATTAAATATCAACACAGTGGATTCTCCATTAACCCATCTTCCGGGCTATTTAACGTTGTTGCATGACAGCTTAACAATACCATGCATTCAAATCAACATACGTGAAATATTAAACACATCATTGCATTAACACTAACATTATTGTATTGTTTTACTAGCACAAAAAAAACGTTTATGTTATTGTTTATGATGGATTAATTAATTTTGCTTACAACAATCGATTCTAGAATACACTTTAGCAACTCAATCGCATATATTGAATGATGACTTTTTTCAGGATTTTTCAGGCATAAAATTGGGATTGACGCTTTGTATGCACATACAATAGGTGTTTTTATATATTTTTTAAAGTAGCATTAGTTAAATTTTGCATTTTACAATAACGAAATTTTAGTAAGCATACAATTGAATCGTGTATTGTTAAATAGTACAAGCCACAAACTGATAGTTTGAGTAAATCACGGTCAAAATTATAAAATAGGAAATTTAGAGGAATGACTAGGTATACGACTTATTTTAACTAAACAAATTTACTTCGGTATGAGGCCATTCTTCGTTATACGACCAAAAACATTTTACAATTTTTCTTACTCACTTTTGAGTTATTTTCACTAAAAATTAATAAATTACTGTTTTATCTCGCTGTTGGAATATAAAGCTAAAAATTAGAAAAATATTGGATTAATTACACAACAATTATTGTTTACAAATCCACTAATTACGTTGTAGTTCCTATAGTAAAAGTTAATTAATTAATGCGTCCAATGGGAAGGATTAAGGTCGTATATCGAGAGTCCACTGTATAGTTAACTACATTCACAGGCTTACTGCAGAAGTGATACAACACAGAATTTTTAATTTATCATATTAATGGTTTATCAAATTTAGTATCAAAATGTGCTATAAAAATTGCACATCTCAACTTTTGATGATTTTCGTAAAAGAGAAAATTTGTCAGGATTTATATATGGAAAACCTTACCAAGATAAACGCATGACATCGCACAACTCATGAATAAATTGTATTTAAGACAACTCATCAACAAAAAATAGAGAAAATATTAAATAAACGACCAACTATGAACTAAAAACAATTAGATAGTGTAATTCTGTATAAGTTTACCTATAGGTCATTGTTAAAAGATTGTAATGACAGAGGTATGTATTCTTTAAACGCGTTTGTCACAAATTGAGCTTTTTCAAGTTGTGTCACTTCAGCAGTAACCATGCTTACCATGATATTGTCAATTTAAATGATTATGTAGCTATTAGATAATTCTAATAAAACACGTAGGTTTACTAAAAGGTTTTTAACGCATAACTCTATTCAATTTAGAATATAATTTTGACTATAGCTTGTAATTAAATTGCATAATTGTTTGATAAAAAATTCAAAAATGTAGTTTTTCACCATTTAGCAAGAAATAAGTACTGAATGAGTGAATATAAAATGGTCACAAGTTATTAAATTTGGAAAAGTAAGATACTTACTTACATTGAAATTATTTGAATATTGTGATATATTTTCAAATACCTACACTTTTCTTTCAAATAGTTATAAGAGACGTGAATTACAAGTAAATTATATCAAATCAGAGCTTTGACACTGAAAATGAATGTACACCGCTTTTTATTTATGTTTCACAGAAATCGTTCCTTTCCATTTAAATCTGATAACCATTTATATTAAAAACAATTTCGTGGAAGTATATTTTTACTGCAATCAAAACATTTGACAGTTTAAGTGTTTATGAAAATAAACGACGATTGCGTTCTCATTTGCTCACTTTTAAATAATACATAAAAAATTAAATGGTAATTGTCTTTGGGCCACTTTCAAAAAGTGTTGTTCTATTAGAATATTCAATTTATTTATTCTGTCGAATTCATGCAAAATTTGTCTCAATTTAGTAGTAATGCAATTTGTTGTTTTTAAGTAAATATTATACATATAATAAGCATTACCAAAAAAAAAACTTTTTCTTGAAAAGTATTAAAGAAATTAAAAAATTATTAAATAACCACCTATATTCACAGAATGTCTTTAACCAACTGAGAACATATATAAAACGACGATTATAGTTAGTACTGTTGTTCGTCCATAGTAAATGTCTTTGCATCACTATTAAACATTGTTTTTTTTATTATTTTACAATGTATTCCGTTCAGTTCATCGATATTATTCGTACTATACCACCAAAGTCGACATTCATATTTATGTGAATTTAGTTTTAATCTATTTTGTTATTATTAAGCACAAGTAAACATACTCAAAAAACTTTTTCTTTCAAAGTATTGAAAAGTGAAACAATATATCAAATGACTACTTTACAACTTTATAATTCATAGAATATTTAAAGTCACACATTGTTATATAAAAGTTAAAGATCTTAGTATAATATAAAATAATACAAAGTTTCAACATGTTGTTCTTTTTTATATTTTGATTATTTATTCGACAAGTTAATTTACTTCATTTGCAGAATATGTTTAATTAATTACAAACAAACTATCTGTACTTTTAAATATATAAAATGATTATTGTATAGTTACCACAATTATTCAAAAATAACAAGCTAAATGTCTTTGCACCACTTTCAAAAAATATAGTTTCATCTTAATGTATTCTGCTCAATTCATGGCAATACTCTTACTCTACTGTAAAAATCGATATCAATATTTATCTGAATTTAGTTTTAATTCATTTGGTACTTTTAAAAACTAATTCAAAAAACTTTTTTAAGATATCGAAAAATTAAAATATATATTCTTATAAAACAAATTTTATGTGAAAAGTGTTTGAGTTCCTGCATATTTATTAAAAATGCTGGCACTAAAAATTGACAACCGTATTATAAGATGATGCTTCAGAATCATAACTTGGGCACACATTCAAATTTTAAACATGGAATGTTGGCAAATTCTTATACGTATAACAATTTATTTATACAAGTGTTGGAAAAAACAGAATTATAAACATTATCTGTACCTATAAGTACAGAACAACTTATGAGTTACTTTTCACTAATCATTAGGTTAAAATAAAATGTAGAGCCAAAACAGACCATTACTTGTTTATCAGAGTCAAAAACATTTTTAATGGAAAATTATATTGTTTCGACACACTAACTATTGTAGTGGTAGATACTGATAACAAATTTGATAGTACAAGTTGATAAAAATTATTAGCATTTACAAGGCTGGCAAATATAATAGTTGCTTTTGAATAACTTAATACATACAATCAAGTTTTAGAGTAAATAATTTTAACAACTTTCTTTTCTATCAATATATGTATACAAGTGTTGGAAAAAACTGAATTATGGGCATTATCTATAAAAACAATGATTCGGATGTGAAACAACCTATGAGTTACTTTCCACTCATCGTCAAGTTAAAATAAAATGTAGAGTTTTTTGCCAAAACAGACCATTACTTGTTTATCAGAGTCAAAAACTGTTTTAATTGAAAATTATATTATTTTAACATACTAACTATTGTAGTGGTAGCTACTAATAAGAAGCTAATATAAATTACTAGCGTTTACAAGGCTGACAAATATAACAGTTGTCACAATGAATGGCTATCACTTACTTTGCAGTACAGTGGTTTCAATTTACTATATTACTTAAAAATAAACTATTATTTAAGTAAAATTATTGTTTTAACTTGATTATAAACTTTTTCATATTATCTTGAGATATTTTCCTGACTTTTATAACTTAGTAGGTGTACTTATTAAATTTTTTATAAAAGAAAAAGTTTTTTTATTGGAAAAAAAGTTTGACGTTGTTGGTAGATATATTTTGAAAATTACAAACTGATTAAATTACGTTTATTTTTTTATTATTTTATTTGATGATATTCAAATAAATACAAGTGAAATGATTTATTTTAAACTTCCGTCGTTCTTTTTCGCAATTCTATTGATAATTCAAATTACATTTCACTTTCATTTAATTCAATTATATATTAAATGTCTGTGTATAAGCTTTTAGGAGATATCGAGTGCTTATGTTTTAGAAATTACGCATTACGCCCTGTTTAATAATTTGTTGCTGGAAGTTTTCTAAGCGGCCTGAATGACAATTAAACGAATGATTAATATTATTTCATATTATTTAGACAATTGTAAATCTTATAATATATAAATCAATAAATTGGCTTCGGAAAGAGAAGTTATAACGAGTATTTTGTAATTGAAATTACTTATAAATATTGTATTAGCTTCATTTATATAAAGTTGGAAGGAATGTGCCAAATGGGGTGTTGCCGAGAGATAAATGACTAATGAATTGAACATGAGAGATTTACTTATGCCACTTGTAACTAAAAGGTTTCTGTTGTTCTTCACGCTCACTCTTGAAGCATTTAATGGTTAAACTTCTTATATTACTTTTAGATTTAATTTATTACGCATTTGATTCTAACTCGTTCGCTTTTTTCCCCCGCTAAAAATGCACACATTTAGGTATTGGCTATGCGATCTGTCTGATTGATTTGTATATGGGAATGTATTACAACACGATCATCGGCTGGGCGGTATACTACCTGATTGCGTCTTTCCAATCGCAATTACCATGGACGACATGCGGGAATATATGGAATTCTGAAAATTGTGAAGAGATCTCAAATACGAATCGTACGAACGCAACCCGCACGCCCGCTGAAGAATTCTTTGAGTAAGTTGTTGATACTCTACAGTCACCGAAAAGTAACTCTTGCGGCTTGGTCCTATTTTAAGTAATTTGAATAGAGAGGTGTAGTTACGGTGACCACATTTCCAAATGAAACAGAAAGGAAAACTTCAAATCTAACATTACAAAACTCAAGACTTCTTTATTTAAGTTTACAGTATTTTTTCAATGAAATTCTTTATTAAATCTATAAAATTTGATGCAAATATATTTAAAACGGTTTCTTCCGTTTTAGATCATTTATCAATCATTGATTTTGTCCCATCATTAAACATACATCTTCTTAAAAATTGTACTAGCATTTATCTAATCTAACGAACATAACCTAAAAAAAGTACTGTCAAACAGCTACTAAAGTACAACCTGTCAATATTGTTTTAAAGAATGAATAGCTCTCAAGCCAATCTAATATTTATTAAAGTTAGAATAATGTTCAAAAAATATCCCAAAAAGGTATTTAGGAAAAATTAAGGTCATCTTGTCGTAAGAAAATTATATTTTAGATTGACAGCTTGTACCTCAGTAGTTAAAATGACATATTTTGGAATCTAATAGCGACGTTTTAAATTATGTTGGTAAATATTTATGTTAATGTCAATAGAACAGATTTTCTATTAAAGTCGTGCGTGATTAAAGTCATTTTAAAAATGTCGTTATTCTACTCGAATTAGTGCTGCAGGTGCTGCAACTACTGCCAACTACTGCAACAATTTCCTAAATACTACTCAGTTAACTAAATGACGTTTATTTACAATAGTTTATAGGTTATGATCGGCATGTTAAAGTTTAGGTAAATGATAAAGTTACCTGTCAGGTAAAATATTAGCGACGAGAATACAGGCAATAGTCTGTTATTTCCCCTCTTCTTAACCTGTACAAGTACCTATGCAAATTACCTACAAGAAAAACTTACCTATGTATATGATCCAAGCTGATAATGAGTAAAAAGTTACTTTTTCAGCTTAGACTATAACATACGGATAGTATTTTGAGCAATATACCTATTACATCACATTTTGTAATCAGAGCAGCAAGAGTTAGTTTTCGTCGACTATACCTAACACATCATGACTATAATATTTAACATTTTGTAGACGAGCTGTGTTGGAGCGGCATAGATCGCACGGTTTGGATGACATGGGCGAGATAAAGCCGACGCTTGCCGTTTGCGTTCTTTCGGTTTTCATCCTCGTCTACTTCTCGTTGTGGAAAGGCGTCAAAAGTACCGGAAAGGTGATTGAATTGTAATGTTAGCGTGTGCAGCACTCTCATCTCTAACTGTGTGTGCGCTACTGTTTGTTTAGGCGGTTTGGGTAACAGCATTAGCCCCTTATGTGATACTTATCTCACTGCTGTTTCGTGGCGTTACTCTACCAGGCGCCTACGATGGCATCATGTACTATCTGACGCCGCAGTGGCACAAATTGAAGGATACGCGCGTGTGGATTGATGCCGCCTCGCAGATCTTCTTCTCTCTGGGGCCTGGTTTCGGTACTTTACTAGCGCTATCCAGCTACAATAAATTCAACAATAATTGCTATCGAGACGCAATCCTAACAAGCAGTATTAATTGCCTGACCAGTTTCCTGGCCGGGTTTGTTATATTCTCAGTACTCGGCTACATGTCGAAGGTACAGAGAAAAAGCATCGAAGAAGTTGGTTTGGAAGGTATAATAATGCGATACTATTGCGCATATTGATTGATTTATTACTATGTATGTATGTTTTGTAAAAAATAGGGCCTGGATTAGTTTTTATTGTATATCCGGAGGCAATTGCAACGATGACCGGTTCGGTGTTCTGGTCGATAATATTCTTTCTGATGTTGATCACGCTTGGATTGGATAGTACGTTCGGCGGGTTGGAGGCGATGATAACTGCATTGTGCGATGAGTATCCGAAGGTGTTAGGGAGGCATCGCGAGATATTCGTTGGGGTGCTATTAATCGGCATCTACATATGCGCTTTGCCGACAACCACCTATGTGAGTATAGTGTATATGCAAAATTGAACACGAGCCGCTTCTATTGAAAGAATAATCAATATATCAATATTTAATACAACACTGTATAGTAAAGCCTTTATAGAAATATACAATTTTACAGGCTACATGTCGTCAATGGGCTAATTATAGCATAATATTATTTTTACACATGATTTAACATTAGATTAGGACTTTTCGTGCTTTTACGTCACATTTTAAACACACCCTATGACCTCACATAACTTGTTATGTGGCATTTAAACAATTCTTTAAAAAATTAAGCGTGCAAATTAGTTTATTTTTAAATTATTACACCTAATTAGATGTAATTTAAACTGGCGGTGGCGCCGGGATTCTAACCTCTATGTATAATTTGCCTTGCAGGGCGGCTTCTATTTAGTAAACTTACTGAACGTCTATGGTCCATCTTTGGCGATTCTCTTCGTCGTATTTGTGGAGACGGCGGGCGTTTGCTGGGTGTATGGCACGAACAACTTGGTGCGCGACATTGAGAAGATGATCGGACATCGTCCGGGCATATTTTGGCGAGTCTGTTGGACGTACATCAGTCCGATATTTCTGCTGGTCATGTTTATTTGCTCGATAGTCAATCATGCGGAGATGCTGGACTATAGGGACAAGTATAAGGATTGGTGCATTGCTGTCGGATGGGTTCTGACCGCTTCCTCCACATTATGTATTCCAGTATATATTGTTTACAAATTTTTTATAACACCAGGAACGTTTGGTCAAGTAAGTTTTTTGCTTTACAATACAGTGGAGGCTTAAATTAAGCATAACAAATCAATACTCATACATTTATCTACACAAATACCAATTGCCTTAATAATGCAAAATTGTTTAATTTACAGAAATAATTGTAAGAAAAGAAAACAATTTTTTACACCTTTCATCTATTTTTTCTGCTTTTTTTTATTAATATTTCGTAAAAAGGCACATTTTTTAACAAAATTTAGAAAAATATTAAAAAAGAATTTAATAAAAAAGCATATTATACATAAAAAATGCAAAATTTAAAAAAGGTAAAAGAAATTTGCAAATCAAATGTTTTTAAACTAATTTTTAGATTTTCCAAATAATTCAACCATTTTGTGCGTTTTTTATTAATATTTCGGAAATAAATACATTTTCTAACAAAATTTAGAAAGATATTAAGAAAGTGCTTAATAAGCATATTATACATATAAAATGCGAAATTTTTACAAAAAAGTAAAAAAAACCTGCAAATCTAATGTTTTTGAAACTAATTTTAAGATTTTCCAAATATATCAACCATTTTTGTGCGTTTTTTTATTAATATTTTTAGAAAGATATTAATAAAGTGCTTAATAAAAAGCATATTATATACATAAAAAATGCAAAATTTTTACAAAAAGTTTCAAAAAGTTGCAAAAATTTTGCAAATCTTGTGGTTTTGAAACAATTTTTAACATTTTACAAATAATGTGTGTGCATTCTTCACCAAAGTTTAGCCCACGAGTAAATTTAAAAGGCTATGCACTCCTGATCCATACCAATGGTGGGCAACCTTTGGCCTACGTGCCATTTTCAACTCTATAGTAAATCTTTCATTCGGCTTGCATAATTACTTAAGTTTTATAAATTGGTAAAACACTTTATCAATTTTTTGCATAATTCAAGAAATTTTTACTTTTTTAGCGATTTTAAGGCTCAACGAAGTTAGCCCTTACAAAAACCTTTAGTTTTAATGATTGTACTGATTTGTGCTTGAGTTGTGCTATACTGTGCCGTAAATTAAAATGTTTTTAAATTTAAAATTCACTAAGAAAATAAAAATGTTTTTGTTTGTAGCATCCCACTTTAGTTTTTTAAAATATTTTTTGTGTTGCATTGGGTAGTTTTTAGTTGTGCTAGAGTTGTGCTGCAATCCGTTTTAAAAAATTATAGATAACTAAGAGGTTATTGCCAAAATAGTTTATTAAAAAAAAACAGACATTAATTCAATAATTTCAACGTTAATTATCAATTAAATTATTTCCAACTATATATCTTACAATTAGTTGTGCTAGTATAGCACAACTAAGCAGAATTTAGAATAATTATATTAAACCATTTTTAAAACTAGTTTATTCTTATGTTTTCTAATAAGCGATTTCTAAAAACTGATTATTTTACGTATAATTTGCTTTTTTATTAAACGCTTTTTTAATAGTTTTGTAAATTTTATTAGAAAACGTAAAAAAGCGCATAAAAACCGATTGAAAAGTGTAAAAAATTGCTTTCTTTTCTTAAGATAATTTTATCTTACATAAATTTGACAGTGCTTTATCACTTCACAATGGAATAGGTATAGATCAGGGATGGATAGTCGATTAAATTTATTTGCAGTTTAAAATTTGGTAAAAAATGCACAAACATTATTTGGAAAATTTAAAAATTTGTTTCAAAAACACTAGATTTGCAAAGTTTTTGCAGCTTTTTGTAAAAATTTCGCATATTTATTGTATAATTTTCTTTCTTTTTAAGCAGTTTTTTAGTTTTATTCAAAATTTTGTTAGAAAACGTATTCATTCCCAAATTTTTAATACAAAATACACAAAAATGGTTGAAAATTGTATTTTTTTTTCTTTTCTTACAATCATTGTATTTCTGCAAATCAAACATTTTTGCACTACTTTTACGCGTTTTGTTTCAAATAAAAAATAATTATAATAAACAAAAATTTAGATTGTTGCAAGAATGCTTCGATTGTGACTATTTTCCGAGGTTTGATGTTGTGCTCTCTCAACGTTTAAGTTTCCACTGTAATTGTCTTATAGATATTTTAATCACATACCACTTTAGAGATGGAAAATGATGTGGAAGCCGGAGCATTCATCTGAGAACAGTGCCCTCACTTACTGCGCCGGCACTGAGGTGTGACCACAGAAGAAGGAAAACTCGTACACGATAGAATGGCTAGTTTAGAAAATTTTAACGTTTAGAATTACGAATAATCATACAAAGTGCAGCAGAGGAAGATAAAATACCAGCCATATTTTATCTTTTTAACATAACTATAAAACATAACATATATCAATAGTCACTAGATACATAATGTTTATTTATCTATCTATAGGAATTAAGAGATTTTATGTACATAAAAAAGAAGCAAGATATGATCTCATAAAATCTACTAATTTATTAGCGTATCTATTATACGTATACAATGATTTGCTGATGATGAAAGTGCAATGCCCAGCCATGATTGTACTTTCTCCTACTAGATGAGCTTTTTAATTATTTGTAAATAAGCGTTCAATGGTGGTAAATGCTTTAAAAACTAAGATTATAAAACAAAATGCAAAGGGTCTAAAATTTTGTTTTATAATATACCTATAATAATAATAATAATATTAATAATAATAAAACCTAACTAGTTATATAATTATATATATATGATATATTATAATAATTGATAAATTTAAGGAAGGATGCAGCCATAATCTTTTCCTCGTTTTTTTTTAATATATACGGTACTACTAACAATTGCGCTTATTTTAATTTTGGCCTATGAGTACTATTGATGTGATATTAACAAATAACAATCCATATATTATTAGAAAAATCATCAGCCATATTTTTACTAATAATGTATGATTATTAAAAAAAAACAAAAATAATGTATTTTGATGTGATTAGCTTGTTTGTTATTTATTATTTATAATAAAATTATTTTATTAAATAAATTTCATTTAAAAAAACAATTGATCGCAGCAACCATAATTTATTTCGATTACATTGCGATTTTCTAGAAATTCTAATTAAAGCAATTAAGTAATTTGAGAGCTAGTAGCTTACTCATCATCAGTACATTCGCTTTGCGGCGGCGAAAAAACCATATGGATCATCGCATGCATGCTGACAGCCACATTCGCTTTTCAACATCTTGACGAACTTAAAATTAGTATCTACAATTAATTAAAATTACTCGGTATGCGTAAATACGTATTTTATGTTGCAACCATGTATTGATTGTGTTTCGTGCCAAAGTACGCTGAAATTCGAACCGAAACAGCTTGCAATGAAAAAAAGGCGATGGATGGTTGGTTGGCACATTTCAAATTAGCCGATTTTTGAGTGAAAATGCTGCTTTCTGAGAAAACATTCGAATGATTTATAAAGCAAATATAAATCAGTTGTTTTAATCCTCCTCTACCTACTCTTCTATACCTACGTTAAAAGTGATAGGGGATTTTTCGAGAAAGCAGAATGGGATGTTTATTTATTATGTGATGTGTTAGTAATTCAATCTTACGGATTTGAATGTTGAGTTTGTGGCTTTTCGACATTTCCACGCCTATCACTTATGTTTGGTTAATTGCTTTGTAATACGATACGACGGTAGTTAAAAAAGAACAAAGTTGTATAGGAAGTGCACAAACACGTGTCCTTAGAAGCAATTAAATAAAAAAACACTCAATGCATATTCGGTTCAAACACTTTTCTGCCGTTACTATAAAAAAAACTTTAAGTAAAATGTAATAAAGAGTTATAAATTGCTGACAGACTGCAATTGTTTCGATTTGTGTCGCTTTTTTTCTAATAATAGAAAATTTATTCATCGGAGTGATATCAAAAATTGCGAATTGGAAGTGCAGTAACAATCAAATAAAAAACAGCAAACCGATCTTAAGTTCAAACACTTTTCTACTAAAAAAATTCTAAGTAAAATGTAATAGAGTTAAAAATTGCTGACAGACGAGAATTGTTTCGATTTGTGTCGTTTTTGTTTCTAATAACACAAAATTTATTTATCAGAGTAATATCAAAAATCGCGAATTGGAAGTAAACAAACATGTGCCCTTAAGTCAATTAAATAAAAAAACACGAAATACATATTAGATTCAAACACTTTTTCGCCATTTCTAAAAAAAATCTCTAATTGTACGTAAATGTGGTAAATTATTAAAATTTGTTGACAGACTGCATTTTATTCGATTTATGTCGCTTTTTTTCTAATAACACAAAATTTATTCATCGGTGTGATATCAAAAATTACAAATTAGAAGTACACAAACACATATCCTTAAAACCAAGGTGATCAGAACAATATTTCCATTTTTAAATTAATTTTCTGATCTATTCTTATAGTAAAAGTTTGTTGTTTATTGTTTAATATTATTTACAATCGATTTAATGTTGTTCTGACTGATGATGACCTCTTAGTGGAAATGCATTAATACATTTTTAACATTTTTGTTTAAATTAAGTGAATCTTATATAGTTTGTACATTTTTACATCTGTTTGAATAAATTATGTATTATTACAAAAACATAGAGACAGAAATCTAACAATAAGCAATTGTCGTCTGTCAACAATGTTTAACCCAATCATTTGCATTTATTTGTAATTATTTAACTACGGCAGAAAATTATCAGATAGAACAACATTAAATAGATTGCAAATAATATTAAATAATATAATTTAAATTTAATAAAATAATTGATCCGAAAATTATTTTAAAAGTGAGTTAATAATTTTCAATTGATAAAGTGCATTATATTGTACAATTTGTGATTTTTTATATCTATCGGAATCTATCTAAATTAGATTTTCAAAAATAATAATTGATTGATAACATTAAATAAAAATTACTTATTATGTATATGTTTTCTAAATATTTTAAATTAAAAGTGAAAGTTGTTTAAAAATCAATAGGTGAGTCGTTGCGTGTCACATAAATTGAGTTATAATTTATATTATTTTTAAATTTGCGAAGGCGTCACTAATAAATATTGCACATATTATAATATTTAGCTACCTGTATAAAATGTTGTTTTAATTTTATCAAATTAATTACGTTTTTGCACGCGCGTCAATCTTGATGTGCGCATTTAATTTATAGCCGGTTAATAACTAGTTATAGCGTCACTTTAAAACAATTATATCAATTTTCTGACCTTTTTAACTACAATTAGCGCGCTATCTAAATTAAATCAGCATAAATTAACGCGAAAAATTACATTACAAGCCGCGCCATCAAATTATTAAATAAAAATGGCAATTTCCAGCCGCTGCGTGGATAACGTATCTGATTTCATTTCCGTCATGTTTCCGTAAAAATAGCTTATATGCGGATCAATCAAAGCCGCGCTGAAATTATTAAGTATAGGTGTGCAAATGCTATAATGGCGCACATACCTAATTGTAGAATCTTGTCTAGTTTACCTGAAATTAAATCAATTGTAAAGTGCAGAGAGTGTATAGTGTTGCCGACGCAGATTAATAATAATGTATTTGCGGGTATAAGATTGAGAATGAGATTTTCGCTGATTTTGGTTAACGAACATGAATGCACAATTATCAAATTGTATATCTATCATCCGAACGATATATTTATTACTTACTCGAGTTTATTGTATCGCATTCGCGCAACACATGTCACATTTCAGCGACAAATTAATTCTGCTGTTTGGATTACATACCTACGCGTGCAAGAAATGCACATGGCGCTTCTGGAATAAATTATTTACTGGTACATTTTAGACAATAGAAAAGAAACTATATTAATTGCATATTTAGGCAATAAATTAAAAATTATACCTATTGGATTGGCAACTAAGTAGATAATTGCCTATTTCAGTTATAAATGCTTTTCACTCCCATTTTTAGAAAATCCGTAAATGTTTTGATCTACGTTTTCTTATATATGTTAGCTATCATCCTCATCTAGCTTGATAAGTTCGTTGCATAGATATTTTCTCAACATGTTTTTTACCTCAACATTAATATGAAGTGCAAAAACGAATATTTTCGCCATATTTTACTTTATGATTTCTGTAAAGAACGGAACGCATTGCAAGCCGCCAAAAAGTTACGTAACGTGTATGGTTGGTAAAGCCGAAATTGGTTTGAAAAATTCTGTTTTTCTCTTAAAGATGACCAACGTTACGGTCAACCAGTTAAACTTAATGAGGATGAAATCAAAACCATCAGAAAGATGACAAAAAGTCATCGAACAAAATGGAAAATACTTAACAGATTAAAGTTTTTTTTTTCATTAAAAAGAAAAATTCTCTTATTTCATTGAATAAATCGGCAATTACATAGTTGCCAAACCAATATATACAGTGAATTTCATTCAAAAGTATGCATAGAAAAGTATAACCTATTCAACTTACTTTATTAGTGTCACCCAAAGATTCTTAAATATTAAATTTCGGATGGAAATTCTTCATTGCGTGTGGACGATCTTCTTAAATTTATGCCATTTTCTATCAAAATTTGTAGCGACCTTATTGATTGAAAATGTGAGGAGAACTGTGTTTCTCTCACAATTTGGAACAATTTTGATAAAAATTTGTGTATGTCTGCTAAAATGTAATATTTAAGAATCTCCAGGTGATATTAAAAGAGTAAATTTGATATATAAGTTAAGTTTTCTTATGTGCGCTTTTTATTATTCAAATGCACTGTATAAAAAAACAATAAATTAATAATAATAAGCAAAAGTGTCTTTTATTCGTGCTGACAGAGGTCACTCTAATTCATTCCCGAATTACAGTTATAAGACAGCATATAACTGTTTTGAAAACTAAACGACCAGGTAAACATTTTGACGATTCTCTTCATTGTCTTTTCTACCATTTCTGGCATTTTCCATCAAAATTTGTATCAGCTTATATTCTTTGATCGAAAATATAAGTAAAACTGTGTTCCCCTCACAATTTCAAACAATTTTGATAAAAATTTGTAAATGCTTGCTAAAATTGAATGTTTAAGAATCTATAGAAGATACTAGAAAAATAAATTTGGTATATAGGTTAAGTTTTCCGATGTGTACCTTTAATTATTTATTCAAAAGTGTACATAGGAAAATATAACCTATTCAATTTACTTTGTTAGTGTCACCCAAAGATTCTTAAACATTAAATTTCGGATGGAAATTTGTTTTTTCGTGTGGGAGAAATTTTTGACGATTTTCATAATTTTTAACACTTTTCATCAAAATTTTACCAATTTATATCTCTATTAATCAAAAATGTCAGAAGCACTGTATTCCCCTCAAAATGTGGAACAAATTTGATAAAAATCTGTAAATTCCTGCTAAGATTTAATGCTTAGAAAAATATAACCTATTTAACTTACTTTTTTAGTGTCGCCCAAAGATTCTTAAACATTAAATTTCGGATGAAAATTTTTCTATTTGCGTGTGGGTAAAATTTGTGGGGATCTTTTTAAATTTTTGGCATTTTTCAACAGAATTTGTACCGATTTATATTCTTATTGATTGAAAATGTGAGAAGAACTGTGTTTCCTTCACACTTTGGAACAATTTTAATAAAAATCTGTAAAAGCCTGCTAAAATTAAATGGTTAAGAATCTCTAGGAGTTAGAAAAGTAAATTTGGTAATAAGTTAAATTTTCCTAGGTGTACATTTGATTATTGAAAAGTATTATATATAAAAAATCAATAAATTAATAGTAATAATTAAAAGTGTCTTTGTTTGATTCGCTTCAATTCATTTCCGAATTACAATCGGTTTTTTGAAAACGTGCAAAAAATGCAAATCGAGCATCTATGGAATAGATCATTTATTGATACATCTTACAAAAAGTTAAAACTATATAATATAAAATTTTGCATTTAGAAAACTACGAATTGCACATTTAGGTAATAAATTATAAATTATATATATATAAATATAAAAAATAAATAAATTAATAGTAATAACTAGAAGTGTCTTTTTCTTTGTTCGATTGGTGCTGGCAGACGTCGCTCCAATTCATTTCCGAATTGCAATTATCAGACGGCATATCGGTTTTTTGAAAACTGAACGGCCAGGTCTGAAATTCATCATCATCGATTAAAACACTTTATTATTATGATGAGGGGGAGAAAAAAATACAACTACAGCCGCGCAAAGTCGCGTCATTTAAATAGATTTGTTGAATGAACGGAAATAGAAACGGAAATTTGTTAAGACTCTTTTGTTCTTTTGATTGTGTGTATATGATAAAGACTCCAATTTCACTATGAAAAATAAAATAAATTTTACGCCAACAGCTGGCAACATTTGTGCGCGTTGATATTTTCGCCTTTTAATTATATGTGTTGTGTTGTAGTGTTTATTTAACATTTCAAGACAAACATCACTTAATTTAGACTCACTCACCAATGTCAAAGGGTGCTTGTGCTCGTGCTCGGGAAGCGGCTGATCGGTGAGGACGGCTCGCAGGTAGGCGATGTACCTCGTCGCCGACCGTAACGTGTCCAACTTGGATAGCTTAGTGTCCGCCGGCACCCATGGTAACGTCGTCTTCAACCGACAGAATGCCTTGCTCAGCACACGCATTCGCGCGCGTTCACGTGCATTCGCCGCATTGCGTTGCGGATGGTGTTTCACCTCCTCGTCGTAATCATCGTCCGAATCACCCGAGTCCACTACGCACTTTCGCTTACGGGGCATTATTCTTCGTATGACTGATGATTTTAATGCATCTTTCCGATGAGATCGCAATCTCTCGATTTCTGGGCGGCCGCCATACGCACACCCACACACCACTCCCCAAGTGTCTCAGCATTTTTAGCTCAGCCAATCGGGCCGCATTCGCACTGGGGTAAAGATAGAATTAAGTATGATGAATTGTAAACATATACAGTGATACGTTCACACCTATTTTTTATCTTCTTCGAAATTGATTACTCGTTGCAATTGCAATTAATTCATGTCAGTGTATTGGAACGATGTGTTGAAACTTCGCTAACATATTGATCACTTTTTTTCGAATAGATATATGTAGTCGAGTTTTGCATTCAATCGTACGTATATTATGTGTATACCTACAATATATCGCATTTCCACTACACTACCATCTGGTTGTTTTATTGTAAATACATATATATGTTGCTACATTATTGTTTTTTAGCTCTCTACCTGTACGACAATAACTATAAATAACTGAATTATACACAAAGCAATAAATTTAATCCAATATTGCTACAAAATGATTACTATGTAGATTTTATTGAAATTTTATCAATTTATTTCTCGCTATATTCATATAAATATATGGTTATGTGTAAATTGCAATAGTGAATATTAAATATCTACAAAAAAAACTAAATATCAAATTCAACAAAGATTTAAACATATGCCTAATTAATATCATTTTTAAAATAAGATATCTTATGTCTGCAGCAAGAATTTGGTGCGTATATTTCTCCCATAAACAAAAGTTGTTATTTTTTGCTTTTCACTTAGTTTTTACAAAACATTTCAGGATTACCTACTCTCTTTTTACATAAATACACTAAATACCAAATTAAATAATATTTATACATATCCACTTAATTTCAATTATAACTTTCGCTGACTTTTGAAGATTTTTCCACAAATTTTATCATTTTTTAAAGAATTCACATTTAGTTTTAATCTAAAATTTCTGAATAACAAATATCTAACATTTTTTTAATAAATACTTTATACAAATATTTTCAGATTCTTCATCAAAACAACTGAAAAAATGATTCTCAAAAAATAATCCTTTAGAAAATCTACTTAAACCTTCTTGAATTTATAATATTACTTAGGTAGGTATATACTGTTTGTTTTTGTTAAATTTATGAATTTTCTAACTAAATTTTGGCATACGATATGGAAAGGTTGCCCATCACTGTATCTGTGCACAATACGATTCAATTCCGTCATATGTTACCATTGTTTGTTCATTTTTTTAATGATTTTTTACATCATTTCTTAGTAAATTACTTTTAGTAGGTAATAAGATAACTATTTATTAAATAAAAACACCAAGTTTGCTCATCACTTCTGATGATGGCTGTGATGCCGAAATGTACATAAATATATTGCACTAATCTAGCGAACACACTCTGTGTTTTTCTTTAATAAATATTCTATGAAATAGGTCTGAAACTCTTACAAATGTAAGAGTTCACCCTATATTATAACGATTCTATTCATAACGATTCACCCTCTAGAAATTTTGGTTTAAACATGCAGAAATATCATATTACCCATTAATATTAGAACGTGTAAATTTATCGGTTGATAAGTAATAGGTAATATACTCGTATAGAAGTCGTTTAATACAAAGTTTGCAATAGAGCACATAAATATTGTTTTGGTCAGTGCTCGCGATTGTCTTACTAAATTATGCTCTGTATTCTTATGTGACTTCCCTACACGAATAATAATTTTATGATTTTCATATATTTTTAACACCTAAATCATATAAATTGCGATCAATAGAATTAAAATAGAATTAAAAACCATCTTATTGTGCAATATTTGGTATCAATCCATTAAAAATAATATAAATGTATTTAATTATATATTAATATAAATATAATACAATAAGTTTGCAAGAGAGTACATAAATATTATTTTGGTCAGCACTCGCTATTGTCTAACAAAATTACGCTCTGTACGCTTACATAACTTACCTTACACATATGCCATAATGATGTAATATTGGAAACACAGAAAATACTATCAAATTATAAGCAGTACGTATTTAAATCGTCGCTTAGCATGTTGATAAAGGCAGAAAATTATCCTGATTTTATTTTTTTAGATATTACACCTTCTATAGCATGTAGAATTTAGGTTGAGCCCTCAAAAAATTATGATTATAAAATTTTTCTGTTTTTTCGGGCTTACAATAATTAAATCAGTGCTTTAATTGATTTTCGTGCATTTGTAACACTCGAATCAAACGAACTGAGACCCATACAATTAAAATCCAATTAAATAACATCAATATTGTATGATAACATTCTGGGTGATACAAAAATATTTTACATGCGTAAGAGATTATGAATTATAACCTGCAATCAACTTTCAAAATTATTTCATCTGTCAAATGGTAGTCTATAGGCAACTCTGGATACAAAGTAATAATATCAATACCTGGTATTATAAACCACACATACGTTACTTAATCACTTAAATCAGGCAAACTGTTTATTTACTTACTTGATACATATTCCAGCTAATAAAATTGACTGTGTCAGCAAATAGTATCACATAACCTATTTTCCATCTTATGACAGAATTATGACATATATACGTAACCGCGGCGTCAAATTGTTTAAAGTATAAGCATAAGGAGTATAAGCCGTAAAAATATATAGGTAAATTAGTGAATTGGTAGTGACCAACTTACAAAAACGTGGTATTAAATTAATTTACTTGATTACTTTATTTTTTGATATGTAAAATTATTGACTCATTAATTCAAGTTATATTTGTCGTTTATAATACGCAGCATCGATTTTTTTTATTATTCAACGTATTTTTATTTTATTTAAATTGATTTATCAGTCATAAAATTTTATCTGTAATTCGTATTTATTTCACTCCGCATTGTTTTTAAGTCCATTGCAAAAATGCTAATTATAAAAAAACTAACAAAAGTGAAATTCTTACGTTAATTCATGAATACAAAATGAGTGAGTACAGATTAACATTTAACATAAATAAATATTATTTTTAAATTTTAATTTAAGCAATTATACAGCTAAAAGTAGAATAACTTCCTCGCACCAAATGTTTTCAATCAAAGTCGTTCTTTTCGTTGTTTAAAGAACTTCCGTTTAATATTCATAGGGTGCTGGGATTGTATGGGATTAAAGCTAAATTGTACCATTCTGATACCATTAGGGGTGAGTAAAGTTTAGGGGACAATTTACTATCTACTAACTAGATCATTCACCAAATACATAATAAAAAAAATCTTGTTAAGACGCGAATGAAAAATTTGGCCTTCCAGTGAATGCAGATTAATAAAGGATAAAATTAACGCCAATATGGAAGATTGTAAATGTAAAACATTATTATTTTTTGCTGGCCGATACCAATGGCCGAAAGGTATAGCTATAGTAAAAAATAACAGTGTTTTACTTTTACAACCTTCTATATTGGCGTTAATTTAATCCTTTATCAATAATAAAAAAATATACCTAATGAATTTCTCCATATAATTGCGCAAATAAACGATTCAATCAACTTGCAACTTTTTTCATCTAAATTAATTTTTCAAAATTCAATATTGACACAAAATCGGGTCTTGACGAATTTCTAATTCAAACACAACTTTTAAAACCGCTGATTAAAATCCCGCCGAATGTTTATATGTCGATTTGCAACGATTTCATCATGCTGCTGCAAGTGGATGTGTTTTCACAGTCCTATAAAAACAAATAATCTGATCCTATATTGCCATTGTTTATTTATTAGCCACAAAATAGTTTTAACAAGACATAAGGTATTATAAAAGTGTGTAAATAAATATCATCTGTGTGTGAATGTGTGTGTATGTGTGTAAGTGTGTATATATACATTGCGCAACGCTCTTCCTCCTATACATATTTCAATATAATTCACTCACATCTTTGACGGATCTGAGAACATTTAGCGACTTGGAGACGCGCAAATACGACCCTCGCTTGGTGGCTTCTTCCATGCTCGAGGAACGCTTTGTGCGGTACGACGTCTCTTTGCTGGTATTGATGACAGCATTTGGCGGCGGACGATTCAGGTAATGCCCGGCTAGACCAATTTCCGTGCGCTGCCAGGGATCCTCACCAACCCTAAAAACAAAGCGGGGTGCGTCAAGTAAGATACATCAGCGTTGCGTTTTAAACAAACCACATTAAAAAATTCGGGATTCTCGGTATCATGCATAGCTTTATCAGCAGCACAACGATCGGTATTAAACTGATAAATGACAAAATCAATAAGCCCAAAAATTTGCATTGTTTTATTTGCAGTTTCGAGTACTTGGTCGTTGTCTAAAATACGCAAAACGTTAAGTGTAAAATGATTGCATCGTTAGGCAAATTACTGTTTGATAGCACATATAATTCGTTGAGATTTTATACGCCTTTAGAAATATGAACCATAATTTACTCAGATAGAAAAACGACCAATGAAATGTCAGTTCCTGTAACATTAGAAAAAAGATGGCTAATCTAATATTTATTCATATGATCAGAGTTAATATACTCTATACATCCATGATTTAAACGATGTAAATCCAAATCGCGTAAAACGATGGCAAAAGGTGTGAATAATTAGAAAGTTGCTAAATAAGAATATAATACTTGGTATTGACGAAAATGGATTATCACTATAGGTGTTTAAAGCTACTGTATCTCTTACAAAACGTTGGTGCGCTGCAATAAGTTCATCCATGCCGAAGAATGTAAAATACCTTCCAATTTTGATAAAGTAATCAAATGTCATTGTCAAACTATTTCTACTAATAAAATTATTATGTATTACATTGTGTTTGGGGCACTTTTATATAAATTAAACAGCAATATCACTTAGTTTAACAATTATAATTTCAGTTCATCGCTCAGTATTATTTCTATTCTACTTAAAGTACAAGAGAATCTTTTGTAAAACATAATGATTAAATACGATAATTTTGTTGCTAGCAACGGAAAGGTGTGTGATTAAATTCTAAGAGAATGAAATATTTATTTTATAGTTCTTTCTATACGGACATTACAATAGACTATCAAACATTGAAATGTGTTAGCTCGTTTCTTCTAACTAATAACATAGTTGCAAGTTTTACTACAAACATGTTTTGTTTATATACCATAATAGAAATTGTTTGCATTAAAGATCTTGAAATATTGAAGCAATTAGACGATATACAATTAACAACCCTAAATTAATAAATATTAAATTGTGTATATAGCGGATATATTAAAGCAGTGATTCTCAAAGTGGGTGATAGTGCTGCCCTGCGTGCGTTTTCCAATGGTCGAGGAGCGAATAGTAACATATTATATTTTAGGGAGCAAAATACACTATTTTGAGCAATATTAAGAACAATAGAATTATTTTATTTCGTCATAGAACATTCTTAGTACATATTTTTTATTGCTTCTAACAAAGGTATTCAAATGTTTTTGAACCAGAATAGCTTCTGATATAACATGGTTTTGAGTTAAATACTGAAAAAGAGCAAAGAAATCGTTTCAAAATAATAGAAAATGCTGAAAATTATTCTTGCTAAACAAAAGGATTACATTGATTCCTAAAATTTTCTTATTACTTCCTACATATTTTTTAATTTTTTTTTAATTCAAATTTAAAGAACTTGCATTTTGTTTGTCAAAACTAATAAACGCAACAGAAAGTCCCAACAAGGGGGAGATAATGCAAAATGATTTTATTAAAGGAGAATATGTTTCCTTAAAGTTTGAAAAACATTGTACCAAAACATTAATAAATGTGAATTCTTATAAATCAATATGATTGTAATAATTTCTAACATAATTTTTAAAAAAGTTATTAGTTTCTGAAATAATTTAATGTATTTTCTTAATCTACAATATGTGATCTTTGTAATGTGAACGTTTATCAAAAATTCGCTACAATTTAAGTGTATAATGTATACCAAAGAAACTAGAATTAAAATAATAATTTGTCGGAATCACAATATTATCAATTCTACAAAATTACAAACATGTTTTGACTATAAAGTCATCCTTCTAAGCTTCTAATTTTTATAGTTTTATAAATGAGTAATTAGACATAATAGTATAAATTCGATAATTACCACAGATAAATAACAACATTTTTATAATTTTAGCGCGAAGTTTTTGAGGTGGTTATAAATGAAATTTTATAAGAAAAAAATTTTTTCTTAGTAAAAAAAAATTAGTTCTGAAAAGATTAATACTGATGGTGATTTAATAAAGGAATAATTCTTGGTTTAGTTTTATTTTCTTTTATTTGCATATTGCTGACTGCAGTTTCGCCATTCAGCACTTTCAAAGCTGTAGATAACATTAAAACATATTTTTATACAAAATTTACATGTAAATTGATGAGTGGGAAGCTGGATAGGTCGGCCTGGTCATTGATGGATTTTCCCTTAGTTTTATTTTATTTATTCCTTTATTAAATATGAAAGAGTTTTATCAAGTATCAACATCTTCAATCAAGTATACTGATAATGACGTTGTAAACAAAAGCCACTAGGAGAATGTTTCGGCTTGCGTATTAGTAATACTTTTCGTCTGTTAAATCATTAACGTAACTAGAAAATTTGTTGAAAAATATTGAAGAGTTTGCAAATTGCCGTTATCTTTGTAGCAAAAAAACTGTTTTCTTCTGTTTTCAGAGTTGCAAATATAGGTACTATTATAATTATAGTTTTTAAATCCACTCATTGAAACGGAACTCGTTCATTTAAGGAAATAGAATAAATACTTTTTTAATATTTTTCAAATTCTTATTAAATACCTTCGTCTTTTAAGGTTGAAATTCTTTGTAAATACAAAAAGCAAAAATAAATTTCCAGGCCTTTAATGATCATTATGTAATTAATATGAAATGACACTTTCTATTTTAATTGAAACCCCGATAAATAGGGTTATCAATATTTTCTAACGTATTCTAAGAAATAAAATAAGGAGCTACGTAAAAAATAATTTCTAGCAATTCAATACAACAAACAATAATTTTTCAAAATCGGAGCTCTTAGAATCGACGATCACAGATGCAATGCGACTTTTGCGATTCCTCAGTTACACGACCCTATTAAAATCATGATTGACCAAAACCAGAAGTTATATACCATACATATCTGAATTGACGTAATCGAGATGCATTAGTTATTCTAGAATTAATAAAGAAAGATTTGAGTTCTTAACAAATATTTTATTTATAAACTTTTGTACTTACTTTATATTATCCTTAAAGATAAGTATAAAAATTTATTACGTTTAAGTTAGACGATTCCACAAAAACAAATTTTATATGCCAAGGTATGCACAATGTAAGATAGGTTTGACAAATTCACTCTAATTCTAAGGCGCTTGGTCAAAAAATTAAATAATAATAAACATAAGTAATTAGTTTTTTTTTCATCTAAAAAAAATCAACCGTGAATAAGTTGGAAAACTGTTAAGTGGGATAATTCGCCTCCAACATACACAGGTTTTGCTGTAGTTGAAGCCTTGATACACAGTGGTACCTCGATTAACGAACACCTTAGTTAAAGAAGTTTTCGGCTAACGAACTTTTATTTTGAGTTCTTTGTTTGCGAAATGAACCTAGATTCGGTTAGCGAACCTTTTTAGTATATGTACATATTATTAGTACTAATGCTTAATATATTATTATCAGCGCACTAAAAGATGTTTTTATTCTCAAATTCGGTTAACGAACATGATTTTGGAACGAATTAAGTTCGTTAACCGAGGTACCACTGTAGTAATATTACTTTAAGTTTCATTTATCACCAATAAAATGTGTTTTAAATAAAAAAATAATAAATCATCTAGTTTATTCAACTGTATAAAAAATGTTAAAACTGATTGCCAATTAAAAAAACTGGCAAAAAAACGAAAATTAAATAAGCGCAACGCGACGATCTATAAAATACATTACATTCAATGCATTTTTCCAGATTTCTAATTGCTTTTTTGCACTAAAAACCAATTATGCAACTGTTTCTAGTTATACCATGTTAACAACAAAAACATTTTACATGCAATGCTTATTTATTGATTTTAATTGTATAATTTGGAGGGTGTATGCTTCAAATACTACAACAATGGGAAAATAAAATATGTATGCATGAATTAATGTTTGTTAGGTATACATAAAATTATACATTATCGTTTTGAATTTCATTTAAATTTTGCTGGGCGTACGGATAAGAGAAATGTCACATTTAAATTTAAAAGCACAAAATTATACCTTTTAATTAGCCCCAATTAAAATTTTTTATCATAAATAATTATTTTAATATGATTAAGTCTATGCATGCGCACTTTTATTTGCAAACATTCTATATTTAGCGTTTGCTGATAAATGTTAACATTTCCAAGAGTTCGCAAATTATTCCATGTTGCTTGTGGTAAAAATAAATTCATAACATTTTTTTTATATAAAGATTTTATTTATTTTACCTATTTAACAATATTATTGTAGAGAACAAACTTTAATTTGCATATATGGTAATGACTGGACACATTTATTAACAATATTTATAAAAAATGTAGAATAATTTATAACACACATTTAATACGATGATAAAAAACGAAGCATCAAATAGATGAATACTTGGTAAAACCTAAAATAATAATCTACATTGAAAATATTAATAAAAATTAAAATAAAAATAAAGTGGATTATATTAAATGTGTGCTATAACGTATTCGATAATATATAAGCTAATATTTATTTTCTCTGGACTGTGTCGCTTCTTCTATAAAATAGTAAATAAGGTACCCGTGTACCTTGGGGTTTTAGTACTTGATCATCTTGCACCACTTTAACGGCCGCATCATCGTAGCGCAACCAGCTGGCGTAGCCAACATGATACGCATCGGTTAGATAATGGCCTTTGGTTGCTTCTTTTCCGTCGTGGTAAACAATAGCAAATAATTTGTACTGTTTTGCTTTTGGCTGATAGTTATTTTTTGATGATAGAAGATCTAAAAATTATTGTAAATTAATACATCACATAAGCTATTTGTTGGTTAACACAACTAGCAGCAACTTACTTGAATCAATTTTTAAATCAATAGGAAACTCCAACGCTTTAATAATTTTCGTACATCCATCAAGTTTGAAATCAAAGCACTTCAAATGCAATATTAATACAACAGGTAATTGTTCAATGGTCACTTGCTGCCATGCTTCAACTTCTTCGTTGGTTTTCGAAGAAGTTACGCCTTCTAAACGATTTTTGCAGACTAATGCTTCTAAAGCTTCTTTGACTGAGTTTGCTTTCTAAAATATCAGAAAATTATGTAACAAATAATAATGAAAAATATAAAATCAATAAATATTAATTTCTTACATTAAATATATGTATTTTAATTTAAGATTCGAGTAAGAAATTAATTGAAATATATTAATTATTCACTTCTGGAACATTCTCGACTTTTTCTTTAAAATTTGTGCCATTATTTCAAACAAAAAATATGCTTATGTGAGAGCTTATTTCACCATATCGTTATGCAAATAATGACCATAAAGAATCTATTACGTTTCGCAATGATAATAAACTGAAAGTGCGCTTACTTCTATGTTTAATTGTAGTGTAAAGAATGGTTGAATGTTATCAGTAATATGATCTCCTGTCCTATGTAATCTTGAACGAATATGGCCCCCAAATATATCACTTATTGGCGTACGTACAATTTCTGTCCGCCGTGTAACGCAACCTTTATTTTTTGGTCCAATAACCTGCCATTCTCTATCGCCATCCGATAATCGATCAGTGCTTTCGGTGTTTATAGTATTCCCAATATTATTATCAACTAATTTCATCAACTGCAATAAATATATAAATTAATAATATATTGACCAAAATAAGTTTGTTGTAATTCTAACTACCTCAAGCATTTCATCATTTAACCCATTCAATAAACAACCAAGGAACTCTTCCGCATCCTCCTGTCTTCCTTCTACAACGAAAAAATCACTCCGCATCCCATTTAACATTTTATAAATCCATGACGGTTCAAAAGGCGAGTCGCAGTTTAAGTTAACATAAATGTCTTTCCTTGGTGCTTTAGTGTTATCTGAACGTCTATGAACTCTTTGGCCGGGTGGTAAGTGTTGAAATTCCTTTGCAAATTTCACTCTACAAAAAATTATATTCGGAGAAAAATGTCTATCCAAAAATACGTATTAATTAAACTTTGTATAAGAAAATTTTTTCGTACGAATAAATATTAGGCTGATGCATAATTATGCAACGGTTTTAAAGACAAATCTCTTATAAAAATTATCGTCTCGTTTACCTAAATATTGTAAATACTTTTCTAAAAACAGTACCAATATATGCGCATCGAAAATTATTACTTTGCTTCAAGAATAAATTTCGTGATCGCCAACTTATATTTCATCCTCCTCTCTTGTGACACATAAATTCAAGCATATAAACCGTTCTTGGCAATGCCTTTTTCTAATTTTGTTCCCAAGCCAAAAAGTAATTAATCACAAAATAAATACGTAGCTTTCTATAATTTCTCGAGAAGATAAGGAATAATTGAATAAACTGCTAAGTTCATAAATATTAAGAACAACGGCGCTTCTAAAACGTTTATTTTATGCTAATAAATAATAAAATAAAACATTTTATAATATTAATTTATTTGTATCAATACTTGTATTATACCTAAAATATAAAAAAATGTTCATTGAACGGACAGGATTACCTATCTGAAAGGTGAGTATTGCTATGCATTTTATCTTCAATAAAAAAAGAATAATTTCAAATATAATTTTAATCCAATAACATAAAATCACATCAACCGAAAATAATATACCTATATATCAACTTAATTAAAATTTACAATTTAAAAAGTTTTAACTCTATGGTTTCCAGATACCCTAAAATACTCTGTTTGTTCCCTAAGTTCCCTCCTTCATAGGCCAAAAATGAGCGACTAGACCTCCCACATTCAAAGCTGTCTCTCAATGTGTCCAACATTCGACATTATGTTCCTAATAGTGTCTAATATTGGCCTTGCTACCACATTAAAATTACAAAATACTATAGTAATCATCATGCTATCTTACTATATACTGTTAATAGTTACTGATGAACGGATTCTCGTAAAATAAGATTTTTTGTAGCTAGATGACATTTTGGCTCCACGTCTAATAATGGATGAATTGTCGCATATCGTAATAAAATGTTTGTGGTCATCTGAGCTGTTTTTGTCCAACATTTGTATCTTTATAATCTGCTGAACAGAGTAGTAAAAGGCGCCTCTTGGAAGACATAGCAGTGCAATGGTAAAGCTTAGAATCTTGTATGTATTCGAGAAAAATGATAAAACCTACATGTCACCTACATGACGATCTAAGGGTGCATTTATAGCAAAAAAAACCTCGAAAACAAATCTGGGCGTTTCAGTTAGGACGCACATTGTAACACGATCTAACTCGATGTAAACAGGTCAAAATATGATAATTTATACAATCGAACAAAAGCGCAAACGATTCGCTTAGCATACTTTCTCTGTCATTTAAATTAACCGCCTACACTGCAAATTATGGACTTTTTTGTTTAATAAAAGCCACAGTTTTGTTGTACTCTGCTAATAAAAGTGTGTAAAGTTGTTAGTCAGCATGCTCGCGAGTATTGAAGCTTCATTATACGGGGATTCGAAGATCGAGCAAGTTTCTAACTAGATACTTTTACTCGATACTTGACTCTTCATTATAAATGAGCTCTAAGAATGCAAACGGTTCACATTTTGTCTAGCTAAGATTTGTTAAGATACCAAAATATTTCAATTTTGATTAAAGCGATTTTCTATGTAGAAGTGTGGTATAAAAATATGATATTACGAGTATAAATTAAAAAAAGTTTACTTACAAGTTATCAATGATTTGTGTGTGCTTACGATTCTTGTCCTTTACCACATTGTCCGAAAGCGCCACTAATAAATTATAAACAGGTGGACAAGCTAATAGGGCTTGCAAAATAGAGTTTATATAACAATAGTTGCCTGGATTGATTAAACCACGTGGTTGTAAGCTAGTAATCCGATGGTCAATTGAATAATTTATCAAAGTTTCTATAAACAAAATTTTAATTAACATTTGTTTTATTATCAATCGTCGTATTGAATTATTTACCTGCCATACGATAATAATTGGGATCATCAAATCCAGCAAGCTGTTGTTTTTTATTTTCGTTCGCATTCTCTAGCTTTGTTTTAGCGCTATCAGTCGGTGCAACCTTAGTAGATTGTTTATCGGCATCATGTACTCCATTATTGACAATCGTATTGTTGTTGTTATTCGGTTTATTAAACAAACTAGCCCATGATTTAGTTTCACTTCGATCATTTTTTACATTTTCGTTGGTATCGCCTCTACAACCATTACTCAAATTATTTACATTATCTACAGACGGTTGTAAATCATCTTCAGATAGATTGTTGCAGCTCTCGTCAATGGTCACGTTTGTTTGAACGTGACATTCCCGCGTGGTTGGCGTTGAATTGTTACAATTTTCAGGCGTTGAAGGAGTAGGATTATTTACAGCGTAGGTATATGAGAGAGTAACGTTTGGTTTGATGCTCGGTGGTTGGACTGGATAGGTAGCGTAGGGAATTTGTGGTGAAAATTGATTGTTGATGATTGTTGGTAATGTATTGACGGGCAAAATAGTTGGTACTGGAACTGGATTTATTGAAACGACGGTTGCATTGCCAGCTACGACCGGGCCATTAACAACGAGCGGCGACGCAAATTGTCCGACGAAAGGTTGTGGATGTTGCGGAAGAATAATTTGCTGTTGCGGATAAGTTGGTGTATAAACTGATGTTACATATTGTTGAGGTATACCATTTCCTTGTACCACTGACCCTATAATTCAATTTGATTTACTTTCCATTTATTTATACATTTTTTATGAAATCTACCTTGAAAGTTGATTTGGTGTGATCTACATTCTACTCTATTCCAAGGCCCTTTTACGGTAGAATCTCGTATTTGTAGTAAATTTATAATCCATTTTCTTTCTTCTTCTTCCACATCAGTCAAGTCCAAAAATTGGACGTTGAACTGCAACCAATTGATTGTTATTAAAACACAGAATGCACCACAACTATGTAAGCAGCAATGAGAAAAGTGAAATGAAGGAAAAACGAAGTATGTGTATATTAGTTGTTGACAAGATTAGAACAAAATATGTAATAATAATAATTGTAGCGAAAATGCGCTTACCGCATCATAATCTGCCATTATAATTAATAGGATATAATTACTTAATATCCATTTTAAAAAATTTCGTCCGCTAAACAAACATTTTGCTATGTTACTAGGGTTAGGTCTTCACGTTTTAGATAATTTGGTCAAGATGAAAGACGGCTGTCATAAAAACCTACTAGGGATATTTTAATTCATTTGGGGTCATCGAAATCCAATCTATTTTTAGCAATTTCGAAAATATATTTATTGCATTACACTTAAATAGAATTTTCATTGATTTCACTTAATCGTTGTTTCAAACAGTGCATAATTGAAAAATATGAATCATTTTTTACTTAAATAGAGTGGGTTGGTACTCGTGACATTTAAATTGTAGTAATTTTTCTTTGGATAACAAATGATGTTATGTGTGTTATGTTGGTATGAAACGCATGGCCCGCATAGCGCGCATGGCTCGCATGGCTTGTCCGGTTTGTCGGTTTGTCAATTCATGTTGTTCCTCTGTCGGTCGTGTTATCTGTCTAAAATACACCGGTAAAAATTACAATTACAAAAATGAGTTCCGAATTTAGAATTAAGGTCTGTTTAGATTATTTTTTTGATAATTATAAGTCGTATAGTAAATTGTTTATTAAGAAAAGTATTAAGACAATTGGAGATCTACAACAATATATTTCAAATTCATTCGATATCGACAATTTTTATTTAGTATCTGATCGTTGTTATTTGCCAGAATTTGAAGATATCAGATTATTGAATGACAACGATGTTATAAAGTATGACAATATTTTATTTACACCTGTTTATGTAATTATTATTATTAATGTCGTAGGGTAATTCCAAACAAATTAGCTTTTAAAGCATTAAACAGTGATGATGAAGATGCTGAGAAAAAGCGAAAAAAACGTAAACGAAAAGAAAGTAGCGATGCCTTGCCCGTTGAGAATAAGAATAATGAAAAGTTGATTGAAAGTACAATAAAGAGTCTTATTAAAAAAAAGCGCAAAAAAGATTTAAATCTAGTAGAGAAAATCAATTACTTTGAAACATTGCAAAATCCTGCCACTGAAACTGTACAAGAAGATGCTGTAGAGGTGATTTGTGATAAAACTGAAAAGACACGTGCAAGTAGCAAGGTGAGTCAGCTTCCAGAACGAAGAAGCATTTTACCTACATTAAAGTATGATAAATTAAATAACGTAATTCAGACTATTATTAAGAATTCACTACGTGATAATGAAGAAAAGGAGGAAGTAGATCGCAGAAGAGAAAATAAGAATTCACGACGTGATAATGAAGAAAAGAATGAAATAGGTCGTAGAAGAGAAAATAAGAATTTACGACGTGATATTGAAGAAAAGAATGAAATAGATCGTAGAGAAGAACATAATGAAAGTTTAAATGAAGTAAATGAATGTTACTTTAGTAATAACTTGCGAAGCAAAGATGATAACTCTCAAGTGTGTGATAAAGATATTGAAAATATACAAGAAGCTAATTGTAACAATATAGAAACTGTAGAAAAGATCAGTGACCAAGATAATGAAAAAACTCCCGATTTAAGTAATCAATGTGTTGCCGATGTAGTTTCGTCACAAAAAGGCAGCTGCGATGAGTCTATAATGAGCTTTGACTCTTCGCTCCACAATGTTACTAGAAAGAGGCGTAGAACACGTAAACGGCAAAAGAAACATGATAAACCTGCTGTGCCAATACAGCAACCGCCAGTCTTACTAAGACCTATGAATGTTTCTGCAAAACCTATGCTACATATACGATTCGATGAAGAAGTCCCTGTACAGGAGAAAACGAGTACCAGTGGCATTATTGAATGTGAAAAAGAAGTCGTTGAAAATGAACAAATGCAACTTGAATCCGGGGTGGAATGTAATGGGACTGATGTTAGTCTATTGGGCAGTGAGAACAAAAATGTTGTAAATATATTACAAAATGTTATTGTTACTAGTAAACCAGCTACAACAATACAAAACCCAGGCAAAGATAGATTTGTAGTTTTTAAGGTAAGGTTTAGTTTAACGATGGACAACCACCGATTCTCGAACCATTTACGGTGCCATGCAGTCCATGTAATCATTTAAATTTATGGAAATTGCAAAAGTACTAAAAATTGTCATGTTTAATACGCGCAGCTGACTTGAGGCGCTTTTATAAACAGAAACTAATCAAAATAGAGCTAAAGATGAGTCATAGTAAATACAGTAATTTCTTTCTGACACTCAATTATTTTACTTGATTCATTTCATATTTGTCTACCTTTACATACATACATACTGTGCAATGGACTACACAAAATTAATGAAAATGTATCAGTGTTTAAAAAAATGTTGCCATTACTTCACAATGTTCTATATTTAGCAAACTCGCATCTACAGGGATTGGACAAGTAATGGAAGGATAATAAATCTAAAAAATATAAAAATTATGATGCCAAAATGTAACATGTTTCCATTATTTTATCTAACACTTGTATGTGTCTGTAGATGTTCAGTATTCCCATCCAAAGTGCAAAAATGGTAAAATTGACTCGCAAAATAACGAAATATTGAAAACTATTATAAATGCGAAAAATATTTTTTTAAATATTGGCTTTTACATATTACTGTTTCGTCAATGAATAATGTTATAATACAACTGTTTTTGCGATTACAATATTTGAGACACTTTGAACTTATTTGCATATTTTTTTATGTTTAAATGCATTATTAATAGGATGTACTAATTTAATTGAAGTAATTAAAAAAATCATGTACTAAGGAGTTGAAATGTTGAACTTAAGTTTGATCTGTCGTATGAAAAAGGTTTAAAAGAATTATTTAACCCTTTCACTGCTATAAGCGCATAAAGGCGTCCAGCGCACTTGGATAGTTGTTCTTGGATGCCTATATGCGCTTATATCAGCGAAAGGGTTTTAAAAACAGCAGCGAAAATATAAGGAAAAAGTTTATAATGCAAGCATGATAATCTTAAAGCGTCGGACTGTTATTCTATTATTGACATTTTTTAGATTCTGAAGTTAGATGAAAAATACACGCCAACAGTGTCCAAAGAAATAACTGGAAAAATATTATATTTCAATACAATTTCACAAGAAGTACAAATCTTGATATGCAGTAAGTATTTAGACAAAACATAATAAAAGAAAAACAGAAAATATCGGATATCAATCTAAATGCGATCTTATTACTTTCGCGCAATAGTAGCACAATTCAAATATTGATAATGTTTTGAAATCGTATTTTAAAAACAAGATCAATTGTCCATGCTATGTTTGCTTTAAACTGAGCTTTTCAAACGGTGCCTTTCTCAGTGTAAAAGTATGAACCGTAGTCCCAAAAACTTGTAGAAATTTACTTTTTGTGCTCCTCCTGCAAAGTCACCGAGACTCCTTGAGGCTACTTGGTACATATTTTGGGTATTATTGACGCACATGATTTTTTAAATATCAACTATTTAATTATATGCCAGTATAACTACCATCGTTCTAATATCTTGTTGTAACATGATTTGCCTGTTGTGGTTTAAAGCTTGCTTTTCTTTTTTTTTTGAAGGTTTTAAATGGTGTCAGTCGCTGAGATTTTAGATTTTTAAACATAAAAGTATTCTAAATATAAGATAAGAAATTCCACTTTACATTTCAAATTGAGTGTAATTTCCTCTTTTACATTTATTGGAAAATTAATTAATCTTTAAAAATATTCAATGTTTTGAACCTCTATTAAGGGATGGGCATTAACTTGATTGCGTTCGACTGGTTGATCGCAAAAACATTTGGCAGCGACCGCTTTTACTGACATCTTATAATACGTTTATTTGGCGTTCCGTTTTCAACAATCGCTCATAATTTTTCAAATTTTCAACTGTTATTTAACTTATTCTAATAAAAAGAGGTATAATATCTAAAATATGCGCTAAGAAAAGAAAAATATTGTATTTTTAATACCAGCAGAAAAGGGGATAGTGGTGGATCGCCACACTTAGAGAAAATCAAAAGTGGCCCGCAGCCTAGTAAATAATACCCATCCGTGCTCTATCTACATGAAATAGCAAAAACTCTTCATTTAAGAATTGTGCCATTATTGCTTTTTCACGATCAACCTTCTTTGAATCTTTGGAATAAAATATATACGTTTTTTAGGCGGAAAGGATGAGTTTGAAGATCCCCAAGGCAAGTTTTCTTTGGATGATGAAAATTGTGAAAATACAATAAATGTGGACGAAAACGAATGTTTAATAAAGGTACTCAATTGGAATGAATTGATTCAGCCATCTATTTTTTGAATATTATCTTATTGTTATGTTAACTAAAATATATGTAATCTATATTTTCTATAAGATTTAATGATTGTAAATTATGTTCGAAGCTGCCGTTAGTCATATTCTATAAAATTAAATTTCTTTGACTATTAATTGTTTTATGAATTTTGTATATTTTACCTGTTTGACACATATTATAAGAGGAGGAGATGCTTTACTGTAATGTAAAATGTTTATTGATTTGCCAGCTTTTCTTTTTAATGGATCGTAAGGATTATAATTAGTATTGATCTTTTTTCGATCAACATCGCAGAAAGCAATGACTTTTTCCTTGTTTGTTGTCGATAAATTATTATATAACTTTCTACCTTGCTTGCCTGCATTCCATATGGTGAATTGTTTCCATTTATTTAAAACACAATTTTCTAAACGGTCCAAACGTAATTTCCATATCGTTTCTCTATAAGACTTGAAGTTTAATATACGAGTAATGAGGATTCCTCAACAAACTTGTGCAATTTTATTTGAAAATACATTGTTTTCTGAAATTTTACTAATTTATAATTTGCACTAGCTTGCCGAGCATCCCAAATTATTTGAAAACATTACTCTAATATCGAAAACGTAGCTGCATTTTCATGGTAGTAATAAATTACCAAACATTCATCAATTCTTTCAATCTTTCCATTCAAATCTAAGACTTTGAAGAAAAATATTAAATCTTCGGGCGTTCCATGGCCTTGTTCACTGAATCCACCTACACTTTAATAAAAAAAATGTATATGTTGTACAAGAATATCACTAATTCAATTATGAGCATCAGTCAAATGTAAAACAAATCCCTGCTATAACTTGAATTTTTTAAGTAGCTTTATTCAAGGTAATTACCAAAAACTATGGCATTTATCCCACTAAGAAACGATGCAATCAATTCCAGTTTTATATAAAGAGATCTTCAATGAATTCATCACAACTCTACCTAGTCTTACAGTCTCTTGCCGGAATGAAACCGATGTCAACGAATGACGACTTTCTCGCGTGTAGATCAAATATCAATGTACAGGGGCCTCATTCAGATGTTGTGTTTTCACCACATCTTTTTTAGTGGAGTGGGGCTATGTATGCAGGCGTGATACGAAATATGTTTAGGGAATTTAAATGTTTAAATGCCCACAATTCTAGCTATATTATAGATGCCACTATACATCAAAAACATTTAAATTCCCTAAAAGAGAGAAAAAGAACACATTAATGTGCACCACGTGCAAGATAACATAAACATCTTTATGGATTGGTTACACATATTTCGTATCACGTCTGCATCAACAGCCCCACTCCACCAAAAAAGATATGATGAAAACACAACATCTGAATGAGGCCCCTGAGGAGCTTTGTAGAAACTGCAATGCACCACTAATCGAAAGTAATTGGGTTGAATTTTGTTGAGAGATACCTTCAGCATTCGCATCTTTCACCTTGTGATTGTTAAATTTTTGGTGATCTGAAGCAAGATATTCCTGGACATTGGTTTCATTCCGACGAGAAAGTATAAGTTTTGATAAGATTATGAATTCATCAGCGATCTAAGTTGATTGTCTCTTCTCCTAGATGAATGAATGTTGTAACAGTTGTAATATAATATTACTCTTAGTAACAATTCACTAAATATATTTATGAATTTTGTTTCCGGACAAGATTGATGATGACACAGTGGTAGAATTATCGGTTTGGGCAATCTATGACTTCGGGTCACCAAGTGGCCCACTCTTATGCGTATCTACAACTGATTTCATCATTTTTTGTTATTATCATTAAACGATTTTTATTCGATTTGAATGAAAACTCTCTGATGGCGTACTCTATGCAATCAGCTGTAGGATTAAGAGATGCATTCATATTCGCGATGACGTACTCTATGAGCTTTACGCCTGTTGCCCCGTTTAAATACCTTACCCGTAGTTAATTTGTTAATTTTGGCCCACTACAAAGAACAGGTTGCCGACGCCTGATTTGGACAAATAATAAATAGTATATTTTTTGAATTGTCACCAAGAGTATTATGTATTAAAACTGTTAAAATATTCCACCAAGAATCTGCAGCAAATTTACTCAATTTTATTTAAATGTATCAACGTTTTTGATTACTTTGAAATAAAATCATTCATCGTTCAAGTGGTCGCAGGTATTCACTTTTCATCTCCATAAATTTTAAATTCTATAAGTGTACCTATCAAATAATTCGCGATGACAAAACCAAGTTGGCATGATAATAGTTGGACCATTGGCAGTATAAATTTGATATTGTAATTGCTCAGTTGTTAAATTGTTCGCCCAGTTTGTATATCTTTCTGTCGATAACTCAGGATATCGTTTAAACTTGCTTCCTATTAACTATTTAATGTTAACTGGTAATAAACCAATTTATTATAATTTTCCTATCAATTTTACCGTATTTGAAGACATGGTCTTGGCAGTTTTATATTGACTTAAAATTCGATTGGGAAGCATTACATCATCCTAAAAATACATTTTCTAACAATACATCTAAATTTGTAAATTGATTAAGTGTTACCACATCTTGGAAACATAAATATCGACCGTTTGATATTTCAACCGCTCTATTTTTCGCATATCCAACTGAAATTTATTATTTGATTAATTACTATGCATAAAGTGCATCTCGTAAAGTTACCGCCTTTAGATGAACCAGTTTCATTTCTATAGATTTTTAATGGTATGCTTTTATCTGCAAATTTCAACTTCCATATGTTTAGTTCTATAAAAGTATCATCCTCACTAAAATCATCACAAATACATATTTCTATATTAACCGTTCCGATAGCCGTTTGATTTAAAATTGATTCAAAACAACTATTTAACCATTGTAAGCCATTTTTTATTGGAATAATGATTGACTGCAATATGTAAAATATTAAAATTGCAAGGCATGATATAACCTAAAAACAAAACAAACCACCAAGTCATCTGTACTCATTGTTCTAGTTAAATTCTACATAGAAATTAAAACATTTTGAATGCAATTGTGTCTTTCACATCACTTTTAATGAATTTATTTAAAAAATCTTATTTCAAAAGTTTACAAGTTTCCAGTTTTTATCGTTTTTATTTGTTGTCGGGTTTAACCGAATGAATAATTTTGATCGTTTAAATCGAATTCGAATGATCAAAATTGAAATAAATCAAGAAATAAAATTCAGTTTTTAAAATACACTGCCAAACTTCATTATATGAAATGTTTGTAAGTTTCCTTATTTTTTTATTAGTTATTGGGGTTATTGGTCATTCCCAGGGTTCCCAGTGGTTCCCAGTCGTTCCTGTTCGAATGCCATCTATGATTGAGTAGTTTTAGCTTTTATTTATTCATAAACTATGCAGGTCTCTTTAATGCAGGTCTTGCATTTTTTTAATTTCTGCATCAAAGGCATCAAAGGAGGTTAAAAATGTGTGGGTTGGTGTGGCTGTCAAATGTCAAAAACATACTTATTTGCCTTATTTGTGTACTTATTTTAACTTACGTATTTTTAAAATAAACGCAGTAAAGCATTTTACTTGTATGTTTATTTTTTCTAATGAAATTCATACGAAACAATACTAATAAGAATATAGTCTATGTGGAAGAATCATAGAGATTCCGATCAAGAATTTTGTATTTGAACAATTACGCTTAAAATTTTGTTTATTTAATTAAGAACAAAGTTTATACAACATGTATGACAATCAGTTAATTAAAGCTGTACAGGAAAATAACTATTCAAAAGTTGAAGCACTTTTGGGAGATGGAGCGAATGCGAATTTGAATGTTTGCTGTATTGGTAGAAAACATTTATCACAAATATATTGTGCGATAGATGACTTGGAAACGCAAGAGAGGTATTTGGAACAAGAACAAGAAGATAGAACTGTCTTTAAAAAACAAAGTTTACTTCATTCCGTAACTAATGCAGAAATTGCAAAAATTCTAATTTTATATGGTGCTAATTTAAATGCTATGGATTCTGATTTGAACTCACCATTAATAACTGCAGTAGGAAATAAACAAGATCTCGATATTGTGCGCATATTATTAATAAATGGATGTAGGGTAAATCATATTAACTATTTTAATCAAACCGCTCTGTTTTTCGCAATTGCCAATGATAATTTGGAAACAGTTCTGGAATTAATAAAATTTGGTGCTCGTGTTCAAGAAGGCTTGGATGGTGAATATTTAAAAGCAGTGGAAAGCGTTGAAGTGGCAAAAGTACTTTTCGAAAAAGGAATAAATATTAGTGCACCTAATGTATTGCATAGCATCCTTCGCAACCATAAAAGCTTTTCATTAATAAAATTCCTTATTACACATGGTGCCGATATCCATGGAAAGGATGAATATAATAAACCACCTATAGCATATGCGTTTAGTCATCCAAATAAAATGGAGTTGTTGAACGAGTTGATAAAAAAACGAGTTGATTTAGATGTACGAATAAGTGGTAGTAGTTTAATGCATTTATATTGTATGGACGATGTTGATACATTACGTCTACTTTTACAACATGGGGCAGATGTGAATATAAAAGATAGTAAGCGAAATAGTCTTCTACATGAAGCAATATTGCTAAAAAAAGATTTTAGCATCATCAATACAGTACTCATGTTTGGGGCTGATGTTGATACGTTAAATAATAATAATCAAACACCTTTATTTATTGCCATATACGACAAGAATGATGATTACATCATCGATGAACTGCTAAAACACAATACTTCGGTTAATATTATATGTCGTGATCAGCTTGCTGTGATTCACATGGCCGATAATATAAATTTGATAAATAAATTATTATTATATGGTGGTGACGTAAATTGTGAAGATAGTAAAGGGCAAACACCATTGTACTATGCCATTCAAAGAAGGAATATAGAAATAATCACAGAATTATTAAAATGTGGAGCCAATGTTAACGTTTGTGATGCTGATGGAAGAACACCTCTCTTACACGCTATAGAATGTATGTCTGATATTGAAGTAATCAGGGAACTAATTGTAAACGGTTCTAAGCTTGATAGTAAAGATAACAACGGAAAAACATGTTTACATTACTCAATATTGTTTACATATAATGAAGAAATAGTTGAAGAATTGTTAAAGTACGAACTGGATATTAATTGCAAAGATGTATTAAAAAAGACATCTTTATACTATGCAGTTAAAAAATCACGACCTGTATCAATAATTGAGAAGCTTGTGAAACATGGTGGGGATGTGCATGAA
>JARJDW010014385.1:0-12708 GCA_030264715.1 Adinopsis sp. GC000173
TGCAAAATTCACACGAGCTTTATATTTTAACAATTTTTTGCTCAAAATCGATAATCTCGCTTTTTTACTCAAATTCTTAAAAAAAAACTTAAAAAATATGTACAAATGCGTAATTTTTGCAATTAATCACTAATTACTTTGCATTGCACATCATTTTCCATAATTATAATGTCCACTTTATAACAGAATTACGTCAAAATTAATACTATTTCGATAAATTCGAGTAAAATCACTTTAAATTATCGGTTTTCATCAATTTTTAGTTTCTTAGAAATATAAAGATTCCCATTTAGATAACAATATTTAAAAATTTACTATTAAGCTACTTTTTAAATTTAGGTTTAATAAAAATCGCAATAAATGTTTAAAGAAATTTTGTATTTGCAGAGATTATGTATAATTTCATTGAAAATTGGAATTTCATGCTAAATATCGATATTTGCTAATAAATCCATTTATTTAATAACATAAAAATCATTACACTTGCCAATAATTTTAATTATTTTACATTTTCCAGCATCTTCTAATCATTTTCCAAGAACAAAACGTAAAAATTATTTCAACAACTAAAATTATTAGCTTTTATCAATTTAAAGTGTAATTCTTGCAATATTTTGCATTGAACATTTTATTAAAATTCAGATATCAATATAATTTGTCAATAAATGCTAAAACAAATTTTATATTTGCAAAGTTTATGAACAATTTCATCGCAAATTTCAATTTTATGCCACACACAGTGCCTAAATAACAAATATTATTTAATGTATCCGCCCGCATTAAAATAGCGACATAAACATCGATGTTGTTACACCAATATTTTGCCCAATTTGTTGTATGCATATATGTACATATGTATACGAAAGCACATACCTACCACCTCTAATATACACGCAAATATTTTTTCCTGAAAGATCGTATACGTTTTATTGTTGTCATGTTTTACAAGCAACGTAAATATTTTTCTAGAACACACTAAAACAAACATAAGACGCGTCCATTTACGATGTAAAACGTATTCAGATGCGAAAAAACACGCACGCTTGCTTACACTTTTTTCGCGCGCGCGCCAGAGAAAGGGAGCGCGAACTCTTTAAAGAAGAGAAGAAAAAATGTAGGCAGGTAGGTAGGTAGGTATATATGAATATGCATGGTGGGTTTCCTCTTGTAACAGCTGATCTTTACCTAGATATTGAACGACATAAAAAAAGGTCAAAGTTCGTATATTTCCCGCGCTATATTTTATACGGCCTAACGTCTTCTCTCCACCTTTTAGGTGAAATTGCATTTTGCGGGCTTCGTGTTTAATAATACTCGCCCATATATAACATTATATTAAATTAAATATTTACACAATAAAAAGACATATAGAATGTATTGTTCAATAATTTTGCAGCCAGCAGTGCACTACTATGTGCCATATTTTAATCGCACCAGTGCGACTTTGATTTAAACATCCAAGTCAAGTTCAAATATTTATCAAACTATAGCTACATTATTAATTTATTAATTAATTGTTGATTTATAGATAATAATGAATGCAAATGAAACGAAATGCACAATTTTGGATTAATTCGCATATATACTAGATGCGCATACACTGTTAATCATGTTTAATTACAGGAATGTATCTAAATTTAATAAATTGTCATGAAATATTAAATGTATAGCGACTACGTCAAAGCTTTTTGGATACCGGATGTAATTAATGTTAATATTAATTAAATTACAATTATATAGAAAACATTTTTAACAATAAATATTAAAAAACTACCAAAGTTTGCGTAAAAAATAATCCAAAATGTATTTTTTTTTAGCTTTCATTCCCGATTTTGGGTTTTTAAATAATTAAAATTTTGTTTCTAACAATCTTCTTGCTAAAAATCATATATAACAGCTTTTTATTACATCACATTAATAATTATTTATATAATCATTGCGTTACGTAACAAAACAGTAATAGATTAAGAAATGTTCAATACCAATTTCAAAAGTAAGTTTCTTTTCCAAATTTTATTCAAAATTATTGAAAATCTTCAATTTAAACGTATACCTATTTAGATGGATAGTTTTTATTTTATGAATTGTCCATAAAACGTAATAGGCATTTTTCAATTACCGAAAATGGAACAAACTGCCATCGGATTGAAATAAAACAGAAAAATTGTTATAGTTATTAGCTAGTTGAAATTTTCCATCCAAATGAATTTTCTTCACTAGATTCAATTCCCCTGCATTCCCAGCTGCAATTTAATTTTTTTTGCGAACAAATCCGCTTTCACTAATTCCTTTAATTCAATATTAACTAGTTCATGATTGAGCGCTGCGGCGGCAGCGACGCTTTGCCGGCGCTCGCACTAATTAGTCGCCCGCGTCTTTGTGTACGCGGCGTTTAAAAAGTAATAACTTAACGAAATTGCGCTAAAATCATAAGCTGATAAACGCTGTAATTAACTAATTGATAGTGCTAACTGAATCTGTGTAGATGTATCTCACAGCCATCTGCAACTACATATAGCTCATATGCGATGTGTTATCAAATCAAACAAAACTTTGCACCGTTTTCATGCACGCGTATTTGTCGAACACTTCACCTAAACTTTGCCGCATTTTTGATTTTGATTTTGATTTCTCGAATCACTCGTACATTTTCAGTATACTTATCTGCTAGCAAAACTTTATTGTTGTTCGTTTCATTAAAATCGCATTAGATGGAAAATAACAAGAATATAAGTAGTGTTGAATAAATAGTATAGTGTCGCCAGAAATGAATGATTTTCTTTAAATATATTTATATTTTTAAATGATGAATTATAAAAACGTTCCATGTTATTGTTAAAAGTTTGTTTTCCTTTAATATACTTTTTTAATTTTAAATAACATGCTAAAATTTCAGTTATTTAAATGCTGACTAAATTATTTGTATTTTAATTTATTGCCTAGTGCCTCAAAGCATTACTTTCTGCATTCTGTTTGAATAACTACTAAAAATAAAAAAAACTTCTTTATTTATAGGACATTTCTCAATTAGTTAGTTATAAAAACACGTGTTAAAACTAAATATTTACAATCAGAATGCTAAATATACATTTATCTCAAATAATAACCGAGATATAGACCTTAACTTATAGGAATTATGGTGGAGGCGTCGAGTAATATTGCGCGCTATAGAAAAATTCCACAAAAAATCCATTTGGTTGTTTAAATAAAAAAATAGTTTCACGTGTCGCCTTAAAATAATTTAATTTCTTTGACATTTTGCATCACAATTTTAATAAATGCGGGAAATGAATTTTTTATTAAAACTGCAGGTGAAAATTATTGCTGCTAAAGGAAATAGAGTGCACAGCTTTTCAGCCAGCAAATCAAATAATTTCATGCAAATAAATTTTATCACTTCTTGTTGTTCGATGCGGTAAGTAAAAAGCGTTGTATAAAAATATTTTTATGATAAACCGCCTGCCGTTTTCCACTTTCCGCGCAACTTCCTTATTGTCTACATCCTCCTTCTCGCAAAAATTATTTACATTTTTTCTATAAAATGCTAGACAAAGTAATGCAAATAAAAATCGATGCGGAACGATGAATAATTCAGCGGGAAGGCAAATGAAAAGTGGTCGTTGCGGAGGTGAAAGAGGGAAGAAGAAGAAGAAGAAATAACAAACCGCTAATATTTCTTCAATAATTTGTGCTAAATTGATGAAAACCGTATTGTATTGTACGCCCGCTCCATATATATGAGTACGCAGTAGGTAGGTATATATTATATAGATGCGACGCTGTGACCTAGAAAATTCAATCCGCAAAACTGCATTTATATATTTGAAGCACATGCAAAATGCAAAACTGAAACGATAATTCGCGTTCCGCAAACCACCGCGCCGCTTTAAACCGAATACGTAATCGGTGCCGTACAAAAGTTTGTTTTTCTGTGTTTGTATCGTCGGCAAATATATTTATATATATTTATATTTTATTTAATTATTTATGTGCGAATAATTTTTTGTGCTCGGCTGTTTTATAAAATATTAATCAAATATTCATGGCTTAGCAGCGCAATTAAATTGCAAATACTGCAAATAACATGTATAATATGCCATAAGGATACAATTTATTTGACAAGGGTCTCTTGTGGTAAGGATGTTTAATAATAACGATTTTACCTTTCCCCATTATATGTAAAACTTGGGCTGCTACAAACTTTACGTGTTTTTTTTTAGCTTGCCGAGAAAACGCGGAGGGATAAGATTTATCAATTCTATCATTGCTTATCTGTTTTTCACACTTTCCAAAAAAAGTTGTTAAAGTAAATTAGAGATCAAATTGGGCTTTTTGGCAAAAAAACATTGTAATATTTGTTATTAAAGCATACTATATGAATATATAGAACGTCGATTGTGCGAAAAAGGATGGAAAGGATTAACTTATAGAAAAAGTTTGTATTACTGCAATAAAATTAATGATGAAAAAACAGTGAAAAATAGTGACAAATTATAAAAAAAAACAGTGAAAAATTAGGAAAATACAGTGCCAAACAGTGAAAATTATTTAAAAAAAACACCAAAATACAGTGAAAAATGATGAAAAACAGTAAAAAGTGATAGACAATAGTAACAAAGTACGAAAAACCGTGAAAACCCGTGAAAAAGAGTGAAAAGCAAAAAAATAATAAAAAACAGTGTTAGACAGTGTTAGACAGTGAAAGTGATAAAAAATCAGTAAAAACAGTAAAAAAATATAAAAAACAGTAAAAAAATATAAAAAACAGTGGAAAAACATAAAAAACAGTGAAAAAATATAAAAAACAATGAAAAACTATGAAGAAACAGTAAAAAACAGTGAAAATGATGACAAAACAGTAAAAAGTGATAAAAAACAGTGACAAATGATGAAAAAACGTAAAAACCCGTGAAAAGCGCTGAAAAACAATGAAAAATTGAGAAAAAAATTATTAGCTACCTCAATAAAATTTCTAGACGTAAATTTTGAACATTTCGTGTTACAATCAGTGAAAATTAAGAAAAAGCAGTAAAAACAGTGAAAATGATGATAAAACAATAAAAAATGATGAAAAAAATAATTAGTAGCTATCTCAATAAAATTTCTGGACGTAAATTTTGAACATTTCTTGTTACAATCAGTGAAAAATTAAGAAAAAACAGTGAAAATTATGACAAAACAATAAAAAATGATGAAAAAAATAATTATTAGCTACCTCAATAGAATTTCTAGACGTAAATTTTGAACATTTCTTGTCACAATCATCTAAGATGACTGTATAAAAATAGACAAACTGTAAGAGTTACTCGGATACTACTAAATCACCCAAAAAATATAAATTTTGTTTGATATTTACAATCACAATTATATAGTACAAAAATATTGATAAAACCACATGAAGTATTATATACAGAACATCTTGAGTTAATAGAATCATCCCTAAAAAGTCTCTTTGTATCTCGAATATGAAAACAATTAGCGATAAGCAATTAATCAACCCCGTATAATTCAACAATGCACTAAGACCAAAGTGATAACACTAACCGCAAGTGCGTGTAAAGTGCATTGCGCGCCTTCTCTGAATTTCTCAAATGTATTTCTACCAATATGACAATCGAATCGCTAACAAATAGCTGCATCTTTCAAGCAAATCCGCATTCATTGCTGAAAGGCATAGGAATAATTCTATTCATGCAACATTACGGCCACTCATAATCGCCTCCGATTAATTACTTTTTTGTACTTATAGGTCGATAATCTTAAGATATGCAAAGTTTTCAACTTTTAATGCAAAATTGATTAAGTCACCTATTGTCATTATATGTATAATGAATAATTTCTAAGAAGTTTTGTATTAAATTGGTTAATTATGTAAAATGAGNTCAAGATATGCAAAGTTTTCAACTTTTAATGCAAAATTGATTAAGTCACCTATTGTCATTATATGTATAATGAATAATTTCTAAGAAGTTTTGTATTAAATTGGTTAATTATGTAAAATTAGATTAAAACTGCGATGCAAAAAATAAAGCTGTTAAGTACTAATGCAAATTAATTAGATTTGGGATCGTAAAAAAATTTATTTCGCCTTGGCTATGTTTAATTGCTAAGTGCACATTACAGCAAGCAAAAAACGCAGGGTAATCAATCAATTGATTACGTAAAAAATGTTGTTGGATGGATGATAAAGCAAAAAAATTGATTTTCGGTGAGTGAATAACGCTATCCCATTCAAATTTAATGAGCAATTATAGAAAATATTTTATTGTACATAATATTACGTTCGTGACTTCTAATAACAATTTAGTAAATGGTAGTATAGCTAGAATGCAAAGCCAACAACATCAATAAAAAAAGCGTAGCAGGTAGGTGGGTATATATAGGTAAGAAAAACGGCCGTATATAATAATACGCTTCGGAATCTCCGGCTTCTTCTTCATCCACAATTTTTTTGCAGATTGGAGATTTGATAATCGATAAATTCCCACGTGGGCCATAAACATGGCTTTTCATATATATCGGCAATGGCGCGCCCCTTTCAATTCGACAGCCGTGCACGGAAAATCGCCGCAAAATGCAGCTTGCGTGGAACGCTGCCCGCCTGCCTGCCTGCTTGCTTGCCAACCTTTCAACCCGCTGGAGAGTCGACCAAAAGAGAAAAAAAAACTGCGGTGCAAAGGCAAAGCAAAACTAATCCGACGATGGTGCCCGCGCTGAATATGGTGGAAACGAACGGGATATTTTATGCTTATTGGCAAATATTTTCGCGTAACTTAATTGTCTAAGTTCGCGCGCAGTCTGTTCCCGAAATTGTTGTTGAAAAGTTAATGCAAACAAGATGCTGGCTGGCGTGCAAGTTGCAGACGCGCTCGCTGATAAAATCGATCGACGGGAGAGGATAAATTTATCAGACGCAAAATGCGAAAAAAGAAAGCCAGACTAAACCAAACGATTTGTGAAAGTTAAAAAAACGTAATTTAATAGCGATTTTTAAAAATTGTAAAAGAAAAGAAAGATTTTTTAGCATATTTGCTCTCAAGCACATGTTTTTTGAACATTTTCTTGTATTTTTTCGCGATAATTGACAATTTTACATTCAAGCGAAGTACGTGCATATATGGATATATAGTAGTTTGGTTCCAATAGGGCAATTTCGTTTACATGTGCATTTTGCGCGCTTGGAGGCGGTTTTCCGTGAAAATCGTGTCGAATCTTTAAACGTTTGTGTCATGCAGCTGACGCTATACACACTGCAGATACGATTTTCCTAATCGCAATGTTCTTACACTCTGCTTTTATTTTATGTTACTGCCGCCGCTGCTTGCATACATGCATAGTTGATGATTTCTATTGCATAATTTTATACATAGCATACAAAATGATTCCAAATGTTTAAAAGAAAACTTAGTATTGAAGTAAAGTGAATTATTTGTATAAAATTGAAGTAAAAAGAGTTTTAGATTGCTAGTATTGTGAATCTAAAACAGTAAAAAAAGTAAAAATATTTAGAAAATTTTACAAAATAAATCCGGAACTAGAATTTTGAAAGAAAAATGTCAGGCATTTCCTAAAATACTTGAAAATAAGGTCATTTAATATTTGAAAAAGGTCGATAAAGGCAAAAATTGCAAATTACAAATAAAAATTAAGAATTTCATTCTAGGAAGTAAAGTCTAAAGTCTAAATTTAAAACTGGATTAAAATCCTAACTCTATAAAAAGTATTAATTAAACTATTGGAAATTAAGAAGCAAAGTTTGAGCATAAAACAAGCAGTAAGTGTGCACGTATACTATAAAGGTCAAGGCAGCAAAATGTATAATACTTAATGAGTCAAGAATGCTTAACATCACATTAACAAAGGTGATGTTCGGTCACTTTGAGTGCTCTGAGAAGGCGTTCGCACCACCGCACTTATATAGGACAGGACGACGACGACGGTGCTGCACTACTTCAAAGCTCCGACCTCAACTTTGCAAATTGAGCAAGACGCTGCTACTATACTACTATGGCATCCTTGACGACACCAACAACATGCCCGAAAATTGGCGGTTTGTATTGTTGTTGCTCTTGCTCTATATGTGTGAGGGTAAATGTGCAACAGCGGTGGTAGCATTTCATTTTTGCAGAGACGAAAAATAAATACACATCTCACATACCGGATTAAGTTTTTGGATGTTGGGTTAGGTTTCCGTTTTGGCCCGACATTTCCACTGCAAACTTGGGAAATTATTTATTTCGTTCGGGATATTTTACGATAATTTTTGCGCACATGAAATATAATATTATATATTGAGATGTGAATTTTGATTGCGGCATTAAAAAAATTTGATCCGTGTCTAATTTTAATCTATTTTTCACTGAAGGATCGCATGAGCTGTTAAATATTTATTTAAACGGATGTAAAATATTCTCTTTCCTCCATTGGATATCTATACGGAATCATTTCGAATTGTGGCATAAGTTTAAAGCCAAGACAAATCTTTCTACTTTCCGATATACCTACGTTCATTGTGCGCCTTTTTTACCGCCGCCTGCGCTTCATTAAATATTTACCATTTTACAGTGTCGGCAATAATTTATTTACCGATCCAGTTGTTTTCCAACCGCCGGGGCGCGCGCTCACCACCACAAACCGCCGAAATTCAATCGAGTTTATTACTAACGAAATTTTAATAAAAATCAAACGCGCTCGAATTGCCTTTTATTAATGTTCTTAGCGACAGACAGCGCAATTTTTTCATCCGTCGTACAACAGCAGCAGCGCTCAAAACTTTTTCATTCCACCTACTAATTGAACTTTGTTTGACATTAAATCTCATTATTTCTAAGAAAATTCTTATTAAAGTCTACTGTATATAGATACTATTGCACCGTGCTCGACAATCTTATTTCAGATTGAATTATTATATGTGCAATCTTAAATTAGTTTTCTGGATCGAAATTTATTTATCGATTAATTGCAAATTTGTTTCAAGAATGCAAGAATGCAAGAATGGAATGAATTAATTGCAATTATGAAATTTTGTTGTGCGTTTGATTTTTACGCCTTTTTAGACAATTTGAGCGAGTGCCTTTCATTCCTCGCGTAATTTGATAGCAATTAAAGCATTTTTCGCGTTAAATATTTCTGTTTGTTGTGCATTCAGTTGCAAAAATGCAATTGTTATGCATTTAGAACGCAATTAGCAATTACGCCATTTTTTTTAATCTAGCGCAATTAATGTGAAATGTATGAATACGAATCGCTCAGGTCCTTCTTGCATGCGCGCATATATTTTAAAAGCATATATGATTTATGTTTTCTAGATTGACAAGCTTTTTCAATTTACACATTTAATATGACTGTTTTTGTTTCCGTTCGTCAGACACAAAAAATGGGTGAAACACATAAATTTATTTAAACACGGACCATAAAAATTCTAACCTTATTAAATTTATGTTGCTGTAAAAATAGTTTAATCAAAAATATTATAATTTTTTATTATTGAAGGGCCGATTTCATAATCATTTTTAATGCTTTTTTAAAATTTAATTCTCTATTAGAGATAAATTAGAGAATTATTGTCATTTGATATAGGTTAGTAAAAACAATTGTATACAACATTGCCAATGTTGCGTTTTGGTGAAAATGTTAGGAACATTTAGGAATAAAACATTGCCAACCTTGTTTTTTGTGAAAATTTAGGAATATAGCATTGGCAACTTGACTATTAGGAGAATTAACTAATGGCGAAATTAAATTGATTATAAAATCGGAAAATTTTAAAATGTCATTTAGTTTAAATCGGCCCTTAGATATTCAATTGATGTTGCTTTAAGAATAGTTTATTGAAAAATATTCCAATTGAGGTCATTTATTCATATAATATCGATTTGGCATATATGCAAAATAAACTGAAACTAAATTTATAAAAGCCATCCGATCTATAAATATTGCACATAATTGTAACATCAATATCAAAGATGGGTCAATTTATTCAACTGTATAATTAGAGCAAATTAAATCAGCGTAAAATCTCTCCTATTTATAAAACGTGGCAAATTTTTCATTCGTTTTATTTTATATTTAGGGTGTGCGTTTTTTATGCGAACAATCGAGATAAAATAATTGATTAAATGCGCAAATTCGTGGCTTGTAAAAAGTATTATATTTGTTTATCAAAAAATATAATTTTCATAAATGAATTAGCTGTATAGATCAGTGGTAGACCACCTTTTTTATTTTTATAACTTTAGCGTAACGCAAAGGAAAGCCTGGTCAGTATATTGCACGACCTGATCAGCCAGTTGGTATCACCACGTCTGGATATAACATGCTCCGGATAATAAATGTGAAAAACTTTATCATAAAACTTTTGGAATCATCTGACACGTTCTTGAACTGTAAATCATTAATAAATTGTCTAATCACTATTTAACCATAAATTTCATTTTATTAGAAATTTGTACTATGCAATGAAACTTTAAAATGGATATTAAAAATACATATATTCTAAAAAAGTCAGAGGGGTTGAGTAGAGTAGTTCGATGATTATTCTAAAGTGTAATTTTCCCGACGCCTCCACTATTTTTGTTAATAAGCCACATATAGTAATTAAATTAAACTTCTTTTTGAAATAATATTAGTATAATATTAATATGTAGTATTATAGACCAGCAAGTTTGCATAAATACATCATAAATTTGATTAAATATTAAAAATATTAATAATCAATTCTGTGTCCATGAAACCAAAACAGTTAGACACAATGTTTTCAAGTAATTTGTTACTAAACGCAAATTAAAATTCTGTTGTTGCATTAATTTCAGATGTAAATATTTAAAATACACCTGCTTGATGTGTAATTTAATCTAAACGTGATGGTCGTTATTTTTTCCCCCAAAAAAAAAGTTAAATGAAAGTGGTGCTTAGTTTTGTAATTGATTGTTTTGAAAGTTAAACAATTGGTAGTGTTGGTGTCGTTGAAAATTGATTGCAAATGCAGTGAGGTGTTAAGAGTGTTAGGGGAATTCGGCCATGAAATAGCAGCTCCGACTATATGTGGATACAAAATAGTCCAGCAGGCGCTTGAAACACTACATAGGTATACAAAAAAATGGACGACGACGCATGATGAACGTTTTATCAACGCAGCAACGACAATAATGCAAACGATGATCCCTCCGTAATTAAAACCTTTCTTTCTAATTTCTCTCGCCTTTGTCAAAATGTAACAAGAGCCTCGAATAACCTTTGATATAACGATGAGACGATTTTTTTTCTTTTGCCTTTTTTATGTAGGTAGGTAGGTATATATATCTATCTGCTCTTCATGATTTTTCCCTGCTACTTACATAGAATAAGAAAACGTTGCAGGAGATCTGCACTTAAATTAAGGAACTTGAAGATGGAACCAGATATCCGAGAATTCCACTCTTATTTACATTTCAAGAGTGGAATTATTGAAATTTCAAGGTGAGTACAAATTACTTGCAAATGAAATGGAATTTCGCATTTCCCATCTATTATTTATTGTTTATTAAAATGTATGGCACATTGTCAGCAAATTTGCACGCCATTAATCGCTCTCTAATTCGCTATTTGTTAAATACCAAATCCAATTTTGATGATATGTTATTGAAAGCTAATTTTCATCGACAAAATCGACAAAAGCGCCGCCGCGTCGCGATACCGACACACAAAAAATGGGAGAAAAATGAAATGAGCATTTAAATGGTCTGTTAAAATACTCTCTCGCCCGAATCCGATTATTTCATCAGGCAGATTAAAACGTGCCACAAGACCATTTTGCGCGCTCATTCTCTCGCTCGTGGCGTGGTGGCGTAGGAGAAATTTAAATTGAAAATTCTTCAAGTCGAAGAAAGCGCTTTCGGTAAGAAATCAGCCGGGTAAAAAAATAGCGTCGTCTAGGCGAATCGGCAACGAACGAACGAACGCCGCCCAAGATTTATTCGCTAATAAAGTAAACTGGAAAGGACGGACGTTGCCTCAATTGCCTAAAGAGGATTGACAAAATTAAAACAGTAGCTTAACTATAACCCAAGGGAAATTGAGTAAAATATTTAGTAATTGAATGCCGGACGATGTAATACTTTTTCGCTCATCGCCGAGCGAATTCACAGCTTATACCCAGCAGCAGCAGCGCAAATGCGCACCACTTTTTTCAATCTTTTAATTATTTATCCGCATTATAAATACATATACCTACATCACATTAGACATTCATTTTTGTGCGGCGACAACGCCAAAGTGATTTGGAGAGCATCAAACATTTAAACAATCGCTGCGACCCCCTTCTTCCTAATTCGGACATCCAAATTATTAATCGTGAGTATTCCTCGAGGCATATAAATAAGAATAAAATATTTGTTTAGCGATGGTATTTACCGGCGACGTGGGAGACATTAGCTTACAAAATACTTTTCATACCCTCCAAAAACTTATCTATAATAAAGGAGCACGCGCGAAACATAACAAAAAAAAACTGCGACACCGGCGACCAATGTTAAATTTTAAATTCAAACGTTCGCACTTTGGCTGCAGTCACTTCACGGATGAAAAAATATGTAAAAAATTAATAACTGCTGATTGTCATCAAAGTATATTTGTTTCAAAATGCTTTAAAACACCTTAAAACATTTCACAAGCAAGGAATAGGCAAAAAATATATATAAATTTGACTTTTAATACGTGTGTTCGCAAAAG
>JARJDW010014391.1:0-27624 GCA_030264715.1 Adinopsis sp. GC000173
TGCGATTCTCCTCGAAATCGAAGCCCAGCCCGTTGACGAGCAGCTTCGCCGGTTTGTTGGTGCCGCCGTTGTGGTAGTGCGACAGGTACATGTCCAAGCCGATCTTCGAGTCCCAGTCGAAGATGTTGATCACGTGTGTGCTTAGGTCCCAGTCGTAGAGGCGCCAGTGCGGGTCGATTTCTTCTGGCGTGTGTACGATGAAGGCGCCAAAGGCTCCATCACCACGTTGCAAACCTAACACGAAATTTATTGTTAAATTGAAGTAAATTCTGGGTAGTGTGAAGTGTCTGCATTATTTGAAATTCAAGTTCAAGTTCAAGGTCATTGTTTAAAAAACAAAACATTTATAAAACTAAAAATGCATGATACCTTACAACAAACAAGTCTTCTGTCCAGCTGCTTAAAGCAATCTAATCTAATAAATTTTTCCTATTTTTGTATATACCTACGTTGTATTTTTCGATCATTTGTAGTATATATTGTAAACTGTTAATCCTCTAAAACCCGCTTAATAGTCATGTTTAGAGCAATTGGTAGAGACACAAACTCTTAGGCATTATATTCGCTAACTAATTTTCCGAGTTATTGGCTACGACTTAGCTAACTTTCCTCTAAATTAAAATTATGACGCTACTGGTTAATAATTCACCTTCTTTATAATGAAGCTAATGATGATTTTATCATTTATAACAAAATTATTGAAATTTTCTTAATTTTAATTTTGTTATAAAATTTAAATGCTTTGGATATCTCTACATAATTTTTGTTATAAAAAGTAATTTCCATAGTTAATGAAATACAACTTAATAAATTTGATTGGCTTTAACTCGGTTGAAAAAATACCCAGGGCGATTTTTAAATGTTTAAGAAGCTCATTTTCGATATAAAAGTTTCAATTATGGTATAGTAAATTTTATCGCTCTCCTCAAGCGGTAATAAACCACATATCGATTGGTTTTACAACCGACATAAAAAATTCAAACAATCATCTATTTATTCTCCTCGTAAAATAATTTTAATATGCGGTCGCTTATCTAAATCAGACGCGAATTATAAACGATTTAAACCTACTTTTTATGTACATACACACTGCACTAAAATTCATTGCCCTAAAGATAGATATGTTTACATCGTGACGGTTTTTTTACATCTATTAAACATTAAATATGTTTTTATGCAGCAACAGGTCACATTAAACAATCTAACCTTGAATTAAATGAAACCATATTTTCCACAAACTAATTTGAATGGCTGAAACTATTCAAATTCGTAGCGCAATTGTTGTAGATTTTATTGTTTTGTATTAATTAACAGCACACGAGTTTTGCAAGGGCAGGACATACTACAGATGAAATGTTTCATATCATGTGGATGAATTAATTGGATGCGTTAAATCCATAATTTCATCATTTTAATATAACATAAAAATAAAAAATAGTTATTTTAGGAGTTCTCTAAGTGAAGTCTGCCAATTCGTGGTTCACTACGAATTTGCAATCAAATCTATAGGATATTAAATTATTGGGAAAATATTTGTCTTCTGAGGAAACCAATGAAATTTTATAATACATATAAATAAAAATAAAATGGAATAAATATGAGGCTTGATCTTTTTTTTAGGAATAGTGAATGAGATTTTACACTCGGAGCCACCACATTTGAAATAGATATTTGAACCTTTTTCATTTTAGAATGGTAAGAATTAAAATTTATTATTGGAATGTTAACATCTGTATAACTTTATGTAATTTTATGTTGATTGATCATTCAGGATAAAAATTAATGAACAAAACTAATTTTGTAAGATTTTATACAATTTTTGTTGAGTGAATTCTCTACTATCTAAAGTTACTCCCATTAAAAAGTCTTTTTCAAAATTTAACTTTTGAGATATTCAAGTATTTTAAGGTCTTAAGGTGATCACAGCGTTCTAAAAATTTCACGATTTAAACATATTTCCAATACATGACTTGTAATATAAATTTTAGATAAAGTTTCACAACTGAATACCATTGCAATATTGCATACAAAAGAGAGGGTGCAATTTCACTCACCGCAAAATTGCTAAAAATAATTTATAGCACCTAGGTAATCAAAAAGGTTTTGAGACTGGATAGAATGGATGGAAAAAACAGATAATATGATAGCAAAATTCTTAGAGCTAGAAAGAAGAAAATCCATTTGCAAGCCTCGAAATCTTTTTGATTACCTGGGCGCTAAAAGTTATTTTTGCAATTTTGCCATAAGTGTTATTGCACCTTTTCAGTTGTATGCAAAACTTCAATGAAAGCCATCTGTACCACTTCTGCTAGAACAAACTATACCTGGGCCTGATTCAGATTTGGGTGAGTTACATTAACTAGTGACTCAAGTTTTCTATAGACAGATCCGAAAAACGGCATTGTGAGAATGTTTGATACTGGTGTGATACTACTTATAAACACTCTTGTCATTTAGCGAATTGTCTCGGAAAAAGTGACCTACTGAACAAGGAAATTCATATAAATCTAAATCTAGCCTCTATGTTACGTATTCTATCGAATCAAATTTCCTATAAACAGATACAAAAAACGGCATTGAGAGAATGTTTGATACTGGTGAAATACTACATTTATAACCATTCTGATCAAAGAAATTCATTTAAATCTGAATCTGGCCTCAGTGTAATTCATAAATATCATACATAGGTCAGTGACAAACTTCAAATAAAAACATGTTTGTGTTGAATAAATCCTACGCTTTAAATTGTAACTTGCTAATTAATTTTGTGAATGAAATTTGACGTGCAGTAAAGTAAACACGTATTTTTGTCGACATTAATATTGAACAGCTTATATTACGCATTTATATTATAAAAAATGGAAAAATTTTAACTGCGATAAAGAATGTCTAACGTAAATCCAATAAAAAAAATGTCGGTATAAATAACCATATTTCTTATAAATAACGCAGGAATTCTAATGCCAAATAATAAACTTTATCGCATATTAATCGTCGCATTTGCATTAAGCCAATAAACGATTTACTTACTCGTGTGCGAATGCCAAAAGTGTGTGCCGGCATTTTTCACATGAAACTTGTACGTAAACACATTCCCCGGTTGGATGGGACACTGCGTCACAAACGGCACCCCGTCCATGTATGGCGTATTTTTCTGATGGTGTCCGTGCCAATGGATCGTCGTCGATTCGCCCATCAGTAAGTTTTCCACTTCGATCTCCACTTCATCATTCAGGCAAACCTAAAGTGTTTAAGTATGTTTTAGAATGAAGTTAATTTAACTGCTTGTTCTACCAATAAAGGACCCAATTTTGAATACATATTACATTGGGCAATAATGAATCTGTGGCATAAAGTTTTGGTGTGAATTTAAGTAATTTCGATTTACTGACTTTGAAAATAATAACGAATTGCTAAATCGATTCTATTTTTTTGAATAAATGGTATCCCCAAGGAAAGGAAGCAAAGGCCTGCTGGGGCACAATTAAAAGAATATCTTGGGTAGGTGAATTTTGTTTTAAAGAAGGAAATTTTATACAATTAATTATGACTTCAGAATTATGGTGCACTTGGAGGTAAAATATTTTTTTTGTCTTGACAGTTTAATGTGAGAAATGATACCATTTAAACAAAGCCTCGTGAAGAGGTTTAAAGAACTGTACGGGTGTTAAAATCATTTTTTAACATAAATAGTTATCGATAATAGCCTTATTATTACTTTTTCTGATAAAAATTAACCACAAACTGAAGAAATAATGTAAGAAATAATATGTGATATACCAATAAGCTCAAGAAACACACAATTTCATCAAATACAATTAAATTTTCCAAATCAAGTAATCAAACACAAATATCATGTTACAAATACAAAAACTGTTAAAGTTTATTTGATTTCATGTGATTAAAATTACGTGGCATGTGTTCTTACTTCGATAGTGGGTCCAGGCAGCATCCGATTAATAACCGTAATGCTGCGCACGGTGCCATCGCCGACGATGCAGTCCGTCCGAAAGCAATCCGCCACCACCTCCGGACACCGATAACACGCCTTGCTCATCGTCTGATACCATTCCACGTCGAATTTGTACTTACATAGCATTGGGGGCGCATCAACGGTGCACGTCCTCTTGCAAGGATGCTCATCGCTTAACGATACGTACTGGATAAGTGTGTCATTGCTATCGAAACCATTTTCTACATGTTTGAGAAATCGCACACATTAATCTTGCGCTGATTTAGTGCTAGTTTGCTGTTGAAATTTTATGTCGTTGTTTTAAACAAAATTGACATGCATTCAGCATACATGTAATGGTTACATTTAGAATGGTACCTTGTAATACGAGTTTAATTCGTTCCATAAGCGGTCTAGTAACTCAATCTATTGTAGTTCGTATCTCAAACCCGATACATTATTAATTAATAATGAAACTTCTCAAATTACAGATCGTATCTCGGAATTCCGCTTAGGTCTCAAACAGAATAATAGTCCAAACCGCAGCTCGTATCTCAAGATTCCACAGTTTTTACCATAGTAGATAAAATTACTTTAGAAATGTTACAAAAATGATTTTAATCATTCAAAAGGCGACAAGTAATCTATTATACAAAATATTATTAAAACTTTATCACTTGTTATGTTGGTTGCATAACCTAAATTTCTATAAATAATAAATAATCATGCCTGCTGGTATTTACATTAAATTGACGCAAAACTGTTGAAATTCTTTTATGATTCATTATCATCACGTATGCAATTTTCCTAATAAAATCTTTTTATTTATTACGTTAGCCATTATTGCAACAAAAACTAATAAAAACGACGAATAAATTTAAACAGACGAAAGATTTAAATATATGTAATTTTACGGCTAGTAAACCATTAATCTACCGGAGATAAAAAATGTTAATATTATACTTAGCTTATGAAAAATCTCAAAAGTGATTTTTAAAACAAAATTTACTCAATATTATTATATGTAATAAATATTCATTTGTACAGTAACGTAGGTAGCACAGCTTAGCTTCCTTTAAGTATTAAAATATTAAACTAATAGAAAATTTACCCAAATGGCAAATGAGAATAAAATATTAATTAAAAATCATTATTTGAGAATATTTTGCAATGTTAGTACTATTATGCATTATAACAATTCAACAATAAATCGAAACTAGCAAAATTCAAATATAGGTACTTAGTCACAAAAAAATACACTGATTTTTAAATGTTCTTAGTCAATTTTAAAAAGAAAACATTGTTTTGTGTTCAGGAAAAGATAAGCTGGCCTAATCTTATTTAATCTATATAGATGTAAAAATTTCCATCACGTTACTTCAAATTTTCTATCCAATTTCATACAACTAGTTTAAACTGCATTTCTTGTATAAATAATTATAATTGATAATTTTTTAATTGCTCATTGAGTTTTTTATCGCTTTCAGACATTCACATTGTGATAATTTGATTATAATAATACATACTACTTTTTGTAGAAACCTTAGTTACCCTAGTCTAGACATAGTTACAATCGCGTTTAATGTATAATTTATTGATAAATTTTGTTTGATTGCAATTTGCCTTTCCTAAAATAAAAATTTATTAGGTCTGTAAATTTTGTAACAATAAACAGAATGTGAAGACAAATGTAAATGTGGACAATTAGGAGCATGTTTTATTTAAAACCCTATTTATAAAATTTTGTCCACTTTGTGAATATTTACCCAAACATTTTTATGTTACTTAATGGCAAGAGCGATGTTTTATATTTATAATATTTTGATTGTATTTTAATTCATATCTGTATTTTCAAGCATGAATTATGGTCCATTGTGCCTAAAAAATATGTTTAGACTATCTTTCATAATTTTGGCGCTCGAGTACAAAAAGGATGAATGGATATCAACAAAATTTAGCATAAACATTTATCCCCATCTAACTTAAATTTGAAAAGTTTTTAAAAACCTTAAAATTTGCCTACATTTCTGTGTACAAAACATTTAAATTATTTCAGAATAAACTTGGAGGTTAGAAAGCTTTACTTCTTTTATTTACATTTGGAAGCTTCATGTCACCTTAGATAATTGTATATCAAAAAGCAACAGATAATAAAATTTAACACAAAAATTAAAAACCAATCTGTTTTGTAAACTTTGTTTGCTTTGTCAATGTTTGCAATACTAATTTATGATATCTAAGACATTTCATTTAATTTTTATAGTAACCCCAAAGATAACATTTAAAACACTTTAAAATACTTATCACGATTTATTCACTGCCCACGCTAATAAAATATAATTGCTATTGCTAATGGCCATTTCTATAATAAAATTTTATCATATCTATGAATATTAAGCAAAATTGCAACATTTTATTAGCATAAAATTTTACGTCTGAAATAAGTGTTTTATGTATTGTTGAAATTCGGTTAGTATTGCACAAATCTGCAACAAAAATTTAAGGCTACTATTTGCTAACTGCTTATATCGACAAGTAAACAAAAACTTCATTTATAATTAATAAAGTTTATTTTTGGATTTTATAATAATAAAATACTGCTAGTATTTAAGCATTTAAGGTTTTGAGACAATATCGGCTTCTAATAAAGGCGTTGGAATCAGCGGGAGAAATTACGAATTAGTTAGGTAAAATTTATAAATTTCCTTAAAATTAATTTTATTTTGTTATAAAGCAAACTTCCAATAACTTCCAATGCATATTAATAAATGATTTTGAGAAATAGGTAAGTACTATTAAGAAATTAAACAAGCAGGAGAATAGCGGGTAGGCATAAAACATCAAACATATAGATGTTATCAATGATCGTGATGGATAAATCTATAAAAATATATTAAATTTTATTCAAATTTTTATGATCCTTCCATTGAAAATTATTTAGTTTTACACTATTTGAGTGATATTTTTCACTTTCACTTTTTGGAAACTCATCAATGACAAATCGCTTTGTTAATTTTAAATTATGTTATATTTTATTATTATCTTAATTTTTTTATAATTGCATTACTATCTACAATGTATATGAATATTAATCAAAATTGGAACACAACGAAAAATTTAAATTACATGCATCGTAGCATATGTTAATAAAAAAATGACCTATACTTGAAATTTTGTGCACTTTGATAATGTTGACGAATAAAACGATGTAAATTAATTATAAAACCTTTTTCAAATAAAATTTACTTCCACTAGAATACGCTATAGAATATGAGAATGAATTATAAAACAAAATCTAGAAATTACATAAAATTTTGAATATGTTGTAAGTCAGTGTTTCTAAAAGTATGGTACACGTACCCCAGGAGGAAGATAAAATATTTTAAAGCGCAAGCTATAACTACGACATTCTAATATATGTTATTTCTATTATATATCGGAATTAAATTCGCTAAATTAATAAACAAATTACTCATACACTTATTGGTTAGAAATTTGTACTTTTTATTTAAATCAAAATCTAAAGAATTCCCCACAGTTTGGTTTAATGTTGGCCAATGAATATTTTGATAAACACTCAATTGTACATACAATACTTATAAATTTTGTATCGGGGGAAACACAGTTGTATGGAAATTATCGAAGGAGTACGCTGATGCCAAAACTTTGGGAAACACGGCAGTAAGCGATACTAATTTATCTAAAATGCAGTAATTTAAGCGTCAACATAGTTATTTAAAAAAAATCCTGCTTAAACACTTACTTAACTAATTATTATACCATTATAAGCAGGTATTTATTAGCAATCTTCTCGGTGAAACTTCCCAGCGATAAACAACCGACGATTATCATTATTTCAACAGCGACAATAACAACAATATGCACTTGACATTAATTGTAAATTACAGTACGTACCTGCATAAACACCTTTATCCGTGATATTAAAGCAATTAATGTGTGGGGCGGTGGCGGCTAGCACGAGAAATGCCATCCAAAACGGCGGCAACATCTCTCTGCAAAGAAAATATAGTGCGCGTTGAGTGGAATTAACGTCGCGCCGAAATGCGAACAAAAAAACGTGCCGATTCAAATCGCACAGATAAGTGGCGTTCGTGTACTAATGTTGCATTTGCGAAAAATAGCGATAAACTTAGTAGATTTTTGTATTTGTTCTCTGCTTGTTTATTTTGCTGGTTTAAGAAGTGGATTTTTTATTTGTCTGCGCGTTTGGTAGGGATGTGGATTCCCCAATCCTAACCGGGTTTTACCATGTTACAATTTAGAATAAAAATCTAATTAAATACTTTGATGCAATTAAAATAATCATTTGATCCGTGTGTTCAAAAAGTGTGTTATGTCATCATTATTTCATAATTGCTACTTTATTTTTTATTTATATATAAATATTTATGGAAAATCCTTGTGAACGTTTTTATTATTAATACAGTAAATAAGTGCTAAATAAATATGTATATTATGTATTGAAATTAGAAACGTTTTGTGCACTACACGCTTACTAAATTTTACATTACATAATATTTTTACAAAATGCATAAATGGAACCAAAAAATTTGTTTTTTTACCAAAATTGATCAAAATATTTCGGTGAGTAAATGATTTATAAAATTCTACACCAACCAATCGCGTAAAATAAATAAAAAATAGGCACAGGTATCTAGACAAAAAACGTTTTACTAATAAGCATACTATTTATATAAATAAAATTGTCTATTTATAATTTTTTCTATGAATTTTCAAAGCATTTCCAAGTTCCTTTCTTGCAAAATTCGCAAAATACGTAAGATAAGTCTTTTTAAAGATATTTTGGGTAAAAATATTAGAAAATCTGTCAAAAATTTTTAATTTTTCTTATACAACTTTCATAAGATAATGCAAAAATTGCAAAAAAGCCACAGAAAAATTCAAAAATGATTGAAAATCACAAAATAGAACCTATACCTATATATTTGAGGCAAATACAATAAAATTTTCATTATATCTTGTTAAATTTCATGAAATTTCAGCTAAATTATTAAAAAATGTAACTGCTTTACGTTTAAGCTGCAAAAAATGCCCGAAATTGTATAAAATGTTCAAATTTTTATGCTCTTCAAGCAAATCCATGTATAGATTTTGCTCCGATGAACTCATAACTAAAATAAATTATAGATTAGTTAATAAGAAATACTTCCCGTAGACACTTGTTCATAAAACGAAATATTGAATTGACATTCGGGTGCGTTTCACTAACAATAAACCACCGACACGGATAAATATTTTGTGTTGTCGTTTTGACAAACATAATAATTTCCATTGATAATTTTGAGGTAAATTATAAATTGATACTGTACTTTAGTCATAAAAAACATTTTTGCCTTTTGTACTATTAATTTGATGTTTCGAAAAATAACCTAAAAATTGTCATTATCTTTTTCGGCAGAGTAGCTCTTTGAACTTGTTTCGCTTGTCTTTAGCAATAAATGAAGAAATTTTGCATAAAAAGGATATTGTAAATGATTACTTTTAAAGTTGCCCAATTTCCAACGGGCACCGGTATGTCAGCAAATTATGATTATGCAATTCATCCAAAACTAATTTGAGTTTAAATACAACACGTGTATTTTAATTTTACTGTTTTCAAAAAGATTATGAATTTGATATACAATCCGTTATCTACGTTATCATGATCATGATGAAGTTAAATTCAAAATTCTCTCATTGTCAATAAGCAAAATAATTTATTATTAGAAAAAACATAAATTACTTTCGATGAATTGCTATTTTTTTTTTCTATTTTATTTATTTCAAATACTAATTATTGTAATTTTCTACGCAATTTATGACAAAACATCTATCTTAGTAATATTTTGGCGAAGTTTGTCGTTGCTGCTAATTAATAGCGCGGTAAAGTGTTTTATCATCGTAATTAATTTAGAAAATTGGCGCACATTTTTTTATGGACTTGCCTTATCAAAATTCTACTTTAATTGCGTCGGCAAACAATAAACATGTTTTATTGTATTTGTTTAACAACTTCATTAACATTCGAAAAATACTCACCCAATTTAACACCTCGTAGCTTTAATAATAATTCGTCGACTGCATATTCCAAATCAGTTGTTAGTAACGACAGAATTGCTACAAACATACAATTACCGACGAAATTGTCACATAACAAATAACGTATGATAAAAACGTATACATTGTTGTGCGTTGTTGAACAAAAAAAATGTAGTAAAAGTGCAAATAAAATAACAGATTAAATATTTCATAATGCATAAACTTTACATTGAGATTTGTTTTGAATAATTAATTACCGTTTACATAATAATTTATTTGTATGGTTGTTTTGCGTAAATTCCAATGAAAATGTATTTTTATTAATAGTATTCAATGAATAACATGCAATTAAGATGGAATTAGAAATTTCCCCCAAATTTTGACGTAAAGGATAAATGAATAATAAAGTTGATTAATAAAACTTTCATATATTTCGTTAAGTGATTCATCTTTTTATAAATATCAAATCTCTACTCAGTTTTAAGCAGTAACTCCACGTCTTTACAATCGAGAGTGTAAACAAAATATCAACAGACAATTGGTTTTCTTTAAGCAAGATAATTGAAAATAATATATATATATATATACAAATAAATATATGATAAGTTATTATATAATACAGATTTAATAAAATAATAGTAGTAAGGAATTTGTTTTAATAGAAATGATCGTAGTTTGCACAGCCACTGTTAAGGAGTTGCTACGAAATAAGTATTTCTAAAGCCTTGTCTCGATCATTATTGCATTGTAGTAAAGCTTGAGACACTTTATCCTCGGAAAATCCTAAATCTAATAGTTCGGACATTACTAATAAATGCTCCACAATCTGAAACACAAATCAAAATGATATAGCCTTCAATCGAATGCATAATTTACAAACGATGAACATTTTATGACTTCATAAACAATGCATATTTATTACAAATTACATCTATTGTTTAGCGATGGTAGAGGTAATAAAATACTATATGATAATTAAACATCTGTTAGCGCGTTTCAACTCAATTCGTAATTAATTTATTTTATTTAATCGCTCGTATTCGAACTAACAGCAGATACGATAACAAATGATCAAATATCAAGTTACAAACAATGATTATCTACTTTAAAAAGGAGTAGTATAGTATATTTCAAATTTATATCAAGGAAATTCTTAAAATTCCAAATTTAACTGAATTGATGCACTTACTATTGACACTATTTATAGTCCAGCAGTCCAAAAAAATAATATGCAATTGTTTATAGAAATAAAAACATATTTCCAAAGATCTTGCAAATATATAAGTATCCTTTTGCATTTTAGACAATATCTATTGGCCTTACATTAATTGTTCTAAAATAATTCTTATTTTTATAAATTAATAAAAATGCGAATGGAAAATTATACTCATCTTTGACAGATTATGCTTTACCACATCGAGATAGAATATTTTCGTAATTAATAAATATTCCTGACTTGGATCATTTGATTTGAACCATTGTGTTTGGATAATTTTGCTTAAACGATAAAATATCTGTTGATATCCAAATGAATTCAGTGTCCTCTATTCTCGAAGTAGAAAAAAAACATAATATATGAAAGATGAGTATAATTGTTGAAATGCTGCATTTTATTATCCTTGGAAAGAATAATAATTTCCAAAAAAAAAAATTAAACGAAATGCCAATATATATTTCCACGGCTTGAAAATTCTTGATGCGACACTCAGAGATGATAGTGAACCGTATAGGAATGTGATAATGCTCAAAAATTGTATGTATGTAAATTTTTATAAAGACGTCCAAGAACCACAATATGTTTAAATTGTAGTGTATTTTTGTAAATTTACCCTTACCAAACTTATTAAATATATTGAATTGTTAACGTGATGAAACTCAAAAATTGATAGTAACGTATAAAGAGACAAGCTTTTAGTTTTTAATAAAAATATATAACTAACATTATAAATAAATAACAATTAAGTTTATGAAACTCGAACCGTACAGTGTGTCCCCGGAGAGACTTCACTATAGGTATGATTGATCAAAAATTTTGGAGTCTAGTTTTGAGATTTTGGAATCAACCCCTGCTTGGTCTGAAATGAATTTCAAGCATATTTTCACTTTTTTAAAATTTAAGGGGGGGGGGCCTGATAATGGGGAAAAAGTGATTTTATGTTCAGGTAAAGTGCTATTTTAGCTAATAATACGACAAAATGTTAATAAGATAAGTTATTTAAAATATAAAATTATGCACATATGCAAAATTTTACAATTATCGGATCACTTTGACAAAATCAGAAATATTGATTTATGTTCAGTCAATATTAAAATCGTCTCGTTAAAATGTACTGGAGTGCGAGTCATTTTAGCATTTCTCAAATGACTATCTCTGATTTATTAATTGATTAAAATCTTTGATAAATACGATAAAGTAATTTTACGCAGTTATTTGAAGATCTATTATAAAAATATATACTTTTCTGAAGATTCTGAAGACTAAACAAAATATTGAACTGAACATAATTTGCTCATAATTATCCATGGTTTTTAAAACATCTTTACTTTAAAAAATGACATCTGATGTACATATTTTCCTAGAACGATTCCTGTTGTCTTAAGTAACAAAAAGACGTATCAACTTTATAGTTATCTTCAGCATTATACTACCTGATTTAAGCGAGCGTTCTTGCCACTGCCTTTCATTAATTATGTTTCATAGTCAAAGAGTTTGTTGAGATTACAACATGAGTGCTTAATGAACATTATTTCTCTAGATGGCGGATGTTTTTAAATTACAATTTTCACACGTTGAGCGCCAAAGTTATAACATATAATGTAAATCAAATGGGAGAATGACGGGTAGGCACTTAGCGCCCAATGTGTTAAATAAATATTATACATTAGCTTTGGGGATGTAACTTTTATGTAACGACAATTAATAACCCTACAATAGAGCAGAACGTTAATAGATTTACTGCCGCAATGATTTATTTCTTATTCAATGGCTAAAATAATAAAATCATTAATGAATCTTTTCACTCAAAAATAGAAAATTCTCATTTAACTACTACACAAGCAAATTGCAGTTAATCAAGCACTCTGGCATTAAAATTTAAAGAAATGTAAAAAGTATTTGACATCGAATTAGATAAATATTATATTAGTTGTTGCAATTATTTTTATTCCTGGAATATTTGTGATAAATAATAAGTGAATATTGTGAACGTACCTTTTTATGATCATCTCCAATAGCATTACAAGCGCGTGCGACTCTATCTATAGGAAAACCCATTGAACAAACAACATTGCATGTTTCTTGCAAATTCTTCGGAAGATTCTCATACGGATTATCTAAACTCTCATGACTAGTCCCAACACAATGATTACTCGCATTCGTTTTACTCACGATCGCTTTATTATCGACTAAATGAACGTTATTTAATTCGGTCTGTAAGGCCTTCATTATATCCGGAACGGTTTTCATTTGCACCTTATTGTTATCATCGTTATAGACGTAGTTCGGTTGAATAATATTTGGCGTCGTATAGTAATTGTAACCGTTCGTGGTCGAATATAATGATGTTGCTGGATAGGTCGACGTCGATGTTGTCTGTTGAGTCTGACCGATGTTGTAACTGTAATATAAGTTCGAATCTTGACTAGAATAGTTATCATAAGATTGCGTTGAATGATTTTGAAATGGTGCTGATTGTACATTCTTATCTTCATTCTGCAGCACCAACTTCAGCTCCTCAATGTCGTTGATTGTTTTCAATTCCATATTATCAAAAGGACTGGCCGTATCCGATTCAAAGTCGGATATATTAATCGGACTTTTATCTATCGCTTGAAACGTATTCGTTTGTTTGCCTAATGGGATTGGTGTTAGAATATTTGTGTAGTTGTTCGTGGTAACTTGCGTCGGAATTAATACGCCGCCCGACGTGTAGTTGATCACGTTCTTGCTTTCCTCCTCGTTGCTCCGCTCGTTTTTCGCCTCGTTCTGCAGCTGCTTGATGCGCTCCAGCTTGTGCTGCTTGTCGAGTGCGATTTGGGCGCGAGCTGCACGCCATTCCTGCATGCGTTCCTTCACCGTTTGTTCCAACCCAAAATCATACTTGGGCATTTGTTCCTGGAGCTGTTTGTTCAACAACAACCGCTGCGAATAAGTCATTGTCAGGTTGATCTTCGGTGGCGGTTTATATTTCTCAGCGATCTTCACTTTCACACCATCCATGTAACTTATGTTGTTGTCGTGACCTTGTTTATGCGACATTGCGTTTCTGAAAAGCATACTAATTGAATAATCTACGTCACTCTTAAACTATATCATGGAACAGTTAATTATCAGCAAGGTTAATTAATAATAAATCAAATTTCTAACATTTATCGAAAAAATAGCAACTAAGTAAATAAATTTCCTATATGAGTAATTATTTTTCCCGATTTGATATATGAATCACCACTTGGTGAATCACAATTAATTATCGCAAGTATTTTTCATTTATTTTAGCTTACTTACAATGATTTTTCTCTTGAATCGATCACATAATTATCAAATATATGAATTTATATATGCTATAATTTACATAGGAAAATACGTTTCGTATTATTTTGGTAAATTTTTGATATGAATATTCTTACAAAAATAAAGTTTAAACAAATTAAATTTCTTATATTCACAAGTGTTTCTTTTTCGCTTTTGTCATGTCATTAGAATTTTGTTGATTTGGTAACATTTAGATTTGAATGTTGGCAGCGCTGCAACTTACGGCAACTTACCAACATCCACATTATTTTGCTTTAACAAATTTATTTTATAATATAAAAACATGAACTATTTTAATTATCAAAAATAAAACTATCTGTTAATTTATTTTATAAATTAATATTGTAGTTAAAATTTAAAATCTAACATTAATAATAGGGCTGACCCGACAGTTGGCAATACAAGCAATTTGACAGTAAATTTTTGACAAGCTTGACAACTTTTGTTACTGTTTTTTCTTTCTTGATTACAATTAATTAAAGTACCTAATTTAATAAGATATAAATGTGTTTTGTTGTATGTTTTAATATTTGTGGAATGTGTGCAACGTCGAATATGCGAGGATAGCAAATAACTAGATGTATAGTGTTAGAAAAAGTATATTTTAAATAAACACCCTTTTTTATATATTGAGAAAAAAAAGAACAAAACGAAGCAACTCATTCAACGCGACTTGGTTGTTAGTTTATGACCACAATGACTGAATATAAGTTAGTTGTAGTTGGTGCGGGCGGTGTAGGCAAATCGGCATTAACCATTCAACTGATACAAAACCATTTTGTCGATGAATACGATCCAACGATTGAGGATTCGTACAGAAAACAAGTTGTGATCGATGGCGAGACATGTTTGCTGGATATATTGGACACAGCCGGGCAGGAGGAGTACAGTGCAATGCGGGATCAGTATATGCGAACGGGCGAAGGCTTTCTGTTAGTATTCGCAGTCAATTCGGCGAAAAGTTTCGAGGATATTGGCACGTATAGGGAACAAATCAAGCGGGTGAAGGACGCTGAAGAAGTGCCAATGGTACTTGTGGGCAATAAATGTGATTTATCAGCATGGGCCGTTGATATGACGCAGGCTCGCGAAGTGAGTATCAAATTGAAGCTAAACAAGTCGAGAACTAACTGCTAATTGTGTCTTAATTTTGCAGGTTGCTAAACAATACGGTGTGCCGTTTGTAGAAACATCAGCGAAAACTCGAATGGGTGTTGATGATGCATTTTATACATTAGTAAGGGAAATTCGTAAAGACAAATCAAGTAGAAACAAACGTTCGCATAAATTTAATGTTAATGTAGGACGTCGTGGCCCATTTCAATTCAAATGCTCCATCTTATAAATCCCTATACTCTATTTTAACTATTCTTCTTCATCCAATCAATTTTTTTATAAAATATTTAAGATGATAATACACCAGAAGTATATATTTATATATTAATTGTTGACTTCCGTGAGCGCTTAGCTTTGCAAAAAAATAATTGAAAAACAACCATGTTACTATTACGAATTTCTCTAATGTGAAGTGTGATAGTGTCATAATGATGAAAATATTTAAAAAAAATATTATAACCAACAGTGTCGTCGAGAAACTGTTGTTTGTTGCTCATTGGTGATTTTTTCTAATGAAATTGATTTTTTTGGACAATTGGTGTGTGTTTTATATATACATATATATAAAATATAATAAGTTTTTCATTTAGAAAATTATAATCAAATTTACATTAATTAAGTAATAAGGTTTTTGCTTTAAAGAAAAATTTATAGTGATTAAAATATTTCATTTTAAAGACTTATTATTTTTTTGGTAATGTTTTATTCGCTTTTTATATTATATTAATTAATTTGTTGTAAATGTAAATAATTATTCATTTTTAGATTGTTTGCTTATGTAATTGTGGTCTTCATTCATTTTTCTTAATTAGAATTTAATGAAAATGAATATAAATAAAACAAGGGAAAATTACAGGTTACATTTGTCAAGTCTTGTATATATAAAAAAGAACTATAGGATTTTGAGAATTTTAACAAAACGTTGTTAAATGTACAAAAAATGATTTAAGCAATTTTTAATCAATCATAAAATTTGTTTGCTATGCTAACCTCCAGATCTATAATGAAAAACACAAAACAAATAATCTCAGGAAAATTGTTTTCCGTGTCATAAGCACTTAGTGATAATAAATAAATGGTTTACGTTGCATTTCACAATGTGTCATAAATGAAGAAAAAATTTATTTAAGGTTTTACTTGTTACGATTTTATTGTTATTGCAAGTGATATAAAGAGTTTGGAAACTATAATAATGCAACTACTTTGATATTTGATGTCGCATTTGAACACATATTCATATCTTGTTTTTTTGTTGATAATACAAGCTGCAATAATTCCATTTATGTGTTGCCTTAAGAAAATATATTTTATTTACTGTAATTTCCCTCACAATAAACACATTGTTCAATATATATAAAAAACTCATAGAAAAGCAATTGATAACAGAAGACTACTTTTGGTATAAATATTTAAAAATAATTTGTTTCTTAAATGTCATAAAATAAAATACTAATCTAGGATATAATTTTTGCCTTCACATTAAAAATTATGATAAAACAAGTAAATGTAGTAATTTAGTTTTAGTGATGATTAAATAAAGAAAAAAATAAAAATACAATGGACATGTGAACGAGAAAATGTTTTACTAATAAATCAACATTTGTCTTATTAATAAAAATGAAGAAAACAACGATTTGCTGATGTTTATTTACACCTTTGCACTTTAATCCTAATTTAATTGATTAAAATCGTTGATAAAATCGCATTTTTATTGATATGTTGATAGAAACAATCAACACAATTATTATTTTCTAAACAAGTTTGTTTATTATTATTGACACAATTTTATGCCTTTTAATAGAATTAAAATCTTTCTTCACTTTGATTTATTTAAATGTAGAATGTATAAAAAGAGTAAATCGTTACAAAAATATGTTAATTAAGATTGTTGTTTCAGCCTTTCGATATTTGCAGCTTGTTCAATAGTTTCAGGCAACTTTGTGTTGAGCGTTTCGGGAAAGAGGAGCGACAGTAATCCGGAGGTAGACGACATGGTTCCAAACAAAATTAGCGGCAACATTTTGGAGATTTTACTCTGGAAATATGTTAATTAGTTTCGGCATAGTTTCGATAAACTAGTTTGCATAACAAAATACGTACAAGGAGCGGTAATTGGGGCGCTACCATCACACCTAATCTTGCAAACATCGAACAAACGGCGAGGATTGAATGCCGCAAATTTGTCGGAAACATTTCGGCTGTGTAAATATACAATGTCGCAAGCGAAATTGTTATACCGAATTTTCCAATTAGAAAGAAGACGAGCTGGATTGATGTATTTTCTACAACATGATTAAGCATGGAATGCAGCGCAATTACCAAATTAATGACTCACCAGCCGGTATAAAAATAAATGCGATGCATGACAAACCGCTGATGATTAAAGATGCTGACAAAGAATTGCGACGTCCAATTTTATCCAGCGTACAATACGAGACAAAATAGGCAGGCATTTCTACCAATGCGACAGTTATGAAATTAATGTACGTGTTGCCAGAGATTGAAACCGAGTGCATTGTCAGTCCATAGAATACAAACGAGGAGCAAATCCACGCAAAGGAGCAGTTAATCAATCTTCTCATCAACTTGGCGGATCTTAAAAAATCACAGAATGTTTCATTGTTTCCATTGACTTCATTGTCATCAATTTTATTTTGAGGATTCAATCGTTGCGTGACATCTAGCGTGACGGCGTTGGTTTTGCTCACAACCGCCAAGATCTTATTCGCCTCCTCATGGCGTCCTTTTGATATCAACCAGCGCACCGATTCGTACGTCAGCCAGTAGTACGATACGAAGATGAAGCCGGGTATGTATAAAATGCGCAGCATGATTCGCCAGTTTGGTGAAATCCAGGCGACGAGGCCCAAAACAGATTCGCCAAGTGCAAACGCACACGACATGAGTGCGTTGAGCAAAACGCGCTGCTTCGGCACCACCAATTCGATCGCTAAAATTAAATTCGTTGTGTTAAAAATGCTTAAAAATATACGAGTCTGTCTCAAAATATGAATTACTACAACTAAGCACTGGCTAATGCTAATAAAACAATGACTTTGTTGTCCCTCAAATAAAACAATTATTTGTATGCTGCAATTTATAAACAAACATTGTTGCTTTGTGTAATTAATGTGCAAAATGTTCTTTAACTAACGCTGCAGTAAGTTTAAAAAATGTTTGATGTTTAAATACAAGTTTCTGTTTGAATTAATGCTGGAAGCACGTACAAAAAATGTTGACTATTGTTGTAACGTAATGACTTGTTGCTCAAATAAAGGGATTCTAAATGATGATAAATATATACGAAATTTAAAGTTCTTGATTGGGACAATTTTTAGAACTAGAACAAATTGTAAATAAACTTTTTATGATAATGTTATGTTAAGTATCTCTTAAATTATAACAATGGTTCAATAAGAGATACTACAGCAAAAATTTTGTAAAATTTGTTGACTGACCAATAATTTCAGCAATATGAATACGATGATTATTCATACTCATGTGTAGAAAAAGTGAAAAAAGAAAACAGCTAATTTTACAGAAATTTTCTCATAAACACATGAACTAAAAAGGCAGGTATTTACTATGCTGTGGAACAATTATAAATGTTATTCTAACTATTTTTAGAATTTGATAAGACTCTTATAGATATTTTTCGTATTGACAAAATTTCGACTATGTCTTGTTTGATTTTCTCGTCATTACTTTATGTGTATGGAATAATCAGCATGTGATGTTGTTGAAGTTTGTAGTAAGCACTGAAAAAATCATGATTTCTATAAACATCTGCAGTTAGTAGTTTTTTAAGTCTGTTGTTAAACATATGTATGTTACATTCAAACAAAGCGACTAGCGAGCAAATGATGAGTAATGCCAACTTGATGAATGTTTCAAGAATTTTGAATTTTAAATACTAAAAATTGGTAGCAGGTATTTTCATGTTCTAGAACAGGGATGGGCAACCTTTTTCATATAGCGGGCCAAAGTGGGGACTTAAGTTTCCGGCATAAATTTAGTTAAGTAATGCACAAATTTGAGACGTGTTTTAATGAAAGACACATAAAAATCACAAAAATTGCAGATTTTAGCACTTTTTTTTTGTAAAAATTCCACATTTTCTGTGTAAATCGTGTTAAAATGTATACATTCGAGAAATTTTATAAAAAAACGCAACCTTTTTCATATTTCGGGCCAAAATGAAGACTTAAATTTAGTCGCCGGCAAAAATTCAGTTAAACAATGCTCAAATTTGAGACGTTTTAATGAAAGACACATAAAAATCACTAACATTGCATATTTTTGCACGTTAAAATTCCACATTTTCTGTATAAATCGTGTTAAAATGTATACGTATATATAAAACGAATAAAAATAAGTGGAAAAGAGTGAAATTTGTTAGATAAATGTAGAACAGAATCACTTCAAGGGCCGAATGGAAGATTTTTGAAGGCCGGATATGGCACGCGGGTCGGAGGTTGCCCATCGTTGTTCTAGAACACATGTAAATGAAAGTTTAATTTGCCTGTGCCTTTTTGGATTTTTCGATTATTGCTGCTAGTAAGGTATGCATTTACTATTTTTTGTTCCTATTATCTTTATCTTCACTACCGTATGAAAAACGATTATTAATTTTATATTTTAAGGTTATTTTTAGGCATATATTGGAACAAAGCGTGCAAATGACGAGGAGAGCTAAACTGATGTATAATATATTTAAAGAATTTTGATTTTTTATGATTTTTATAAACATCCACACAATCAACGTGAGGAAATAATCAAAAGGCCAGTGAATGTCTGTATACAAAATTTTGGATTTTTTACAAATGACGATTGGCAGGTAGGATACTATTATAGAAAGATCAAACATCTATTTACTTATTTATTGTTGTATGCGCATCTGGTACCAATCGCCAGTTACTAAAAGTTTGAAATTCTTTAAAATTTCAATTATCACCAGTAATTACAATTCCTTGTTACTATTATCAATTTCTCCATTACTTTGTATGAGGAATAATGAGCATGTGATATTATTTAAGGTCACAGAAAGCAATGAAAAAAGCTAGTATTTTTAAAAGCGAACACCATTAGTAGTAGTATGTTGCTAGGCATATTATGAAACAAAGCGAGTAAATGTACCGAGAATGTATGCGGCGCTATAGGTGCCCGAGCTCACGAACGTATCAAGAAATTCCAACGCCACATACGTGCGATAATTGTCAGCAAACGACCTTAATATGCCGCACACGGTACTCAATAGCACGCTAATTATCATTATTGTGCGGCGGCCGTATCTAGAAAAAAAATTGTGCATTGTTTACGATCGCACATTATCGCTTTTTGCGCTGACAACATCATACCTATCAGATACGAAGCCAGATAGCGGCAACGATATAATTTCGACGACGTTATTGAGCGTGCCGATGATTGTCAGCCTCCATAGATTACTATCACATGTTATATTAAACTGGAACACAAACAAAAATTGAAAGTAGCTGAATTGGGCACTATGATTTGGGGTGGTGTAATTACATCGCTTTGAATGCTTGCGCTGTCCTGTTCGTAGATGAAGCGATCGCATGCCAGTTCAACGCTGCGATTGAAATTGTCACTCGTTAAACAGTAGTCACTACTTTGCGCAGATGATACATTAATAGGCGCATAGTACGAGCACTTTTTCGGCGCATTGTCTTTGTACGGAATCACATTTTTCAGCCACGGCGCGTCGTATCGTGAATTTGATGAATTATCACAGAAATCAATGGCACATCTAAAACATATTTAGCACACTATAATGCATTATTTACTTCTATTGTTTACCTATAGTTTGTGCTGCGTGTGGTGAAAACGTAACTGAGTGGAAATACGGAAAATACCATGATCAAACAAATCAAACAATAGTTCAACTTCTGGTACTTGCCGAAACCGTCCAAATTCTCTAAGATCGCATCAAGATCGATTTTGCTCTCCATTGTGTTCGTTAGTTGGCGCCGCGAATTTGCACGCAGCGCGGCATGACTTTAATGAAATCGAGTTTCTTAGCGAATTTATTTATGGATTTTATTTCGTATATAATATAGAGCGCTCGCGCAATTTTTAATCGTGTCTGGACTAGTAGCGATCAGATGGCGTGAGACGCCGGAAATTGCAAACATCGAATTTGTTGTTAAACATATGTTAATATATAATATTTTGGCGATAGATCAATATATTGTGCATTTTACAATTTTAATTTTTTGTCAGCCTGGATGGTGAAAATATTTCTGGACATAGTTCTACCGTATTTGAATTTAATTAATTTGTTTTTATGCATGTTAATTAAATTATTTATGTAAATCAAAATAATTGATTTAAATTTTTTCGACCAAGACTGGTATTTAATCAAAACGTTATAATTGGAGTGGGTTTTAAAATTGTAATATGTATTTAATTTCATTAATATTTCTGCATCGAGAGCACTTTACCGATCGGATGTAATGTAACATTTTTGTTTAATAAAATATGTTTTATAAATTTAATTAATGTCTGGAACTGGTTGATGGGCGTTATTTGTGTTTGCTGATTGCAATGATGTCAAAAATTATTTATATTGCAACTCGCGTTTTTAAGAAATATCAATTTCAAGACAACAATCTTAAAAAATATTATATTTAACAAAAATGTTACATTATGACTTTATTTATCAACATTTTTCGCATATTCGCTGAATTGTGTGGTGGTGCTGACTTAAAGTTTGGCAACCTATTACTCAAAACAGGGAGTTTTTCGCTATTGAATTCTGAATTTTATATTTTTAGATAGAATCACTTATAATTTTTGCCACTATGTAGATTTCTGCGTATTGATAATGGCAAGCAAGAAATAATAATTCAAATTTTTACAAATTAATTTCCCATTTTATGAAACTTGCAATGTTCTGATCGCATCATCATGGAGACATTTGGTGCAGAAGTTAAACTGTTGATGTTGATAACAACACTATACATCATTGTGGGATGGCATCAGACATTGTAACATGTATGAAAAGCAGAAACAAGAGACTTACTTATTAATTTAAAACCACTATTTTAAATAACATAGTGCGTTATAGCAATTCAAAAAGAATTAAAATATAAGAATGAAATATTTTTTATTCATTTGATTTTTTACTTGCAATGTGAGTATTATATTGCCTAAAAATATTTCTTTAAACTTTCTTAGTCTTGTAATGATACCTTTGGTCTCATCATCGTGGAAACATTTTATTTAGAAATTAAAACCGTTGATATTGATAACAAATACTATACATCATTATGGGATGGCATCAAACATTTTGTCATGTATGAGAAACAGCAACAATAGACCAACTTAATAATTTACAACAAGGCTTCTTAAACTTTTTCTTATAGCGACCCCCTTCAAGCCTAGAAAATTTTAAACGACCTCCTCCATATAATGAAATTTATATTGACCGTAGATGTAGGGATATCGTGACGTTGTAGAATCTACAGTGTGGATTCTAACTTTAGATTTTACACTGTAAATAAAGTAAGGATTAAAGAATGCATACCCATTCATTTTAAATACATATATATTCAATAGAAAAAATAATCTTTCGTAACAATTTTTTTTTTAATATAAGAACCTCCAAATGTTATTAACATCAAACAATATTAATGTGACGGATGGGCTTGTTTATTTTTACACAAATAATTAAATCTAAGCTCAATTTTAGTTAGTGCAGTTCGTAATAAATTTTCAACGTTTATTAAAGTTGAACGATATTTTGATTTTATGTATGTTAATGTGGAACAGGCTGATTCGGATAAATACGTTGTACAAAATGGCAGTAATTTGTTTATTGCCATTTCCGATAGTAGTGGATATTCTAATTTGATTTCTATCCAAAATTCATGTACAGGCACTAGAGAAAATCTGAGTCGCAAGCTTTATTCATTTATAACGACTCAAAAGTATCTGGTCTTTGCGCCCCCTTTTAGTAGTCTTGTGACCCCCCTGGGGGTCGCGACCCACAGTTTAAGAAGCCCTGATTTACAACTACTGTTTTAAGTAACATGTATAGCTCCATTGCAATTCAAAAAACAAAGAATGTATGAAAAATTATCTAATTGATTTGATTTTTTACTTACAATATGAATATCAAATCCTCATTTTATTTAATTTTTATCTTAGCAAATTACTTTAAATGTGATAATTGTTTACATTGTGCATCGAATTATTATCGCATCGTTGATGCCAGTTTTATCATTTATTTATAATAAAAAATGTTCAAAACTTTGGTTTTCAACTTTTTTTTAATAAATCGATGACAAAAATGTTTTATTATAACAATTCATACAAATTTTAATTGTTTTGAATTGTATTAAGCTGTCTCTTCCACTTGAATTTGTTTTTGCTGATTTAATAAATTACTGCCGCGTTCTTTTTTAATTAACATCGAATATTGCAGATTTGAATGGTTAGCATCGAATTGCTGCAATAAATTTCAATTTTCTACATATGTAACGATAAGTTAAAGATTTTTCTATATGCAGACTACGATTTATAGTGATAAAATCCATTTATAAACATGAAGTGAATTGAAACTCGTAGAAGGAGGTTGCTGTGGGAAAAAATGCTTTACAATAAGAATTAAATGCGTTAAATTATGTTGGCGGTGAAAATGGCAGTCTACGTTGTGATTTACAGCGTCATACTTTTTATCTAAATGTTGAATGCAAGCTCCTTGTAGGAACATCTTGTTGCACTTCAATGTAATTGATTGCACAGATTCAGCATATGCAAATCGTTTTTATTGTTTATGCGATGCATAAACTATATATACGCGCACCAGCTAGCTAGCTAGCCAGACAGCACGATAGAAAAATTGATTAAACATTGGATGCGCGCATCCTATAAAACATATATAGAGGTATATCTATATATATATATATTGTACAAATTGGTTATTTATTTACCTTAGCTCGAGATGTGTTACTTCCACAAAGTGACTGCATCATCGATTTTCGCAATCATTTATCATGCAATTTGTGCGGCGTGTGTTTTACAAAACGTGCTCGTTTCACCACCGCTGTCGTTCAGGTCGCCCTTGTTTATTCGACTTACATGCATTGAAAGAAAAGAAAGTGAAGTAATTAAGTGGGTCTATGTGACAAACGAATTTGAACACTTTTCAGATAATAGCCGTGTTGTCAATTTCTTTTGTTGTTTTTTCTGTTCTGCATTTTTGATCTTCATGAATAATTAGTAATTTTAGTATAGATTATTACCGAAAAACAAAAATAAAAAAAAATGTTACAGTGAAAGGCCGAAAATTGGTTAATGTTAACATTCGCCAGACAATGATGACCAACTCACAGTTCCTTGGTGCATGTCCGAAATATTTGTCAAAATTTCTAATTTCTGACTTGCATCGGCAAATCTTGACATTCACCATACGTTAACGGCGAATTTCGAATAAAATGAAAGTATTTCCGAATTTTTGTCGTGATGCAAAGCGGTGAAAAAAGTGGGTATATACCGAACAAAAAAGTTTTCTTAAAAAGATGCTACTTCTAATTCTGTTAAACTTATAATGTGTTTAAAAAAATAGCATTTTTGTCGAATATAAGAAAAGTTAGTCCGAACTTGTCTAGCATTAAGTTAGTCAGTAACCTGTAGGCTTTAAGATTTGTGATCGGTTAATATTTTTCATTTTTTTTCAATTTTCCTCATAACATGTCTGTATTTGTCGACGTACACCACTTAAGGTACCTATTTAGTATATGTCGACATTCTGCAATTTTACGACCTCACAGTAACATTGACATTATGAATTTCCACACATATCAAAGTTTTGCAAGTCAATTGAATATAAAACGTATGCGTACTAATTTTACTACCCTCGAGATTTTCCTTGATTACTAGACGTACCTGTAAAGAAGAATAAAAAAAATGTTCATCTAACCAAGTACATGTAACAAATTAAATGAAATACTTAGTAGCAGTAGAGAAATTTTTATACATAACATGTAAAATAAATTTAGATTTTTTTGTATTATATATTTTGTTGTTTAAAATTAGTCATTAAAAAGTTTAATTTGAATTATTGGTATTAGGTTTGTTTTTTATTCCAAAATGTTCATGAACATGCACAATTTGTGCAGTTTTTCTGTTCTTTATTCCCCATGCACAGAAATTTGACAGCTTTGACAGTTTGCACCGTGTTCTTTATTCCCCTCGTTTTTGGAAAGTTCAGCTATGTTCATGAACATTGTGCACACATTCGAGAATAGGTGCAGCTTTTTGCACATGTGCAGTATCTGTCATTTGAATGGTTGCCAAATTTAAGATTGTCTATACATTGTTATTCTATATCATTTATATATTCTGTGAACAAGTGTCAACTATCACAGCGCCACACTGCACCAACGGCACATAAAGGAAACATGTTCATGCACATAAGTTCATGTTCATGAACATATGTTCATGTTCAGTGGAATAAAAAACAAACCTATTAAGTCACTACAATACTATGCCAACATGTAATCTAAAAATGCCCATATACACTATGCAAAATTGTGGATGGATATTCAAATTAGCTCTACTTGAATTTACGATTGCTTTACTTATTTATTGTTTTCTATACCAAACGCTGTAGAAATATTGCCAGCAGTAGCAATTGCAATGGCTTGAAATCCCAAATTACTAAAGAAGTTTTATTGTTTAGTCATGGCCAATTACTTACAATTTTTTGTTAGTTTTCTTCTGAATATATATACTGTATAAGAAAGCAGTCAATTATACTAAAATACAACATTTTTAATAAATTTTGAACGTCATTTTTTATTTAAAACGCACCTTTTTTTCTCACATACAAAAAAAATTAATATATCATTTTTTGCTAGCGGATATGGTACGCATATGTTTTATGCTTTCTACACTACAATAAATTTCAATAAAATATTTTTTACATGTATATATATAAACCAGCAAGCGGAACCAACAGTGTATATAGTTTTTAATTGATTAATTACAATAATACCAGTTGCAACAACAACAACAACAACAAGCAGCCTCATAAATATGCGTAAAAATTGAAATAAATGATTGGAGGAAATTTTCATAATGGACATACACATATATGTCCCCACCACCTTTTCCAACATAAATGGAAAATTATTTATCATGTGTGAGGAATTATATTGCCGTTTCTATCAATATTACGTTCACCTTCAATCAATTTTAAATCCCAACATTATTTTTTATTCATTCATTCGAGCGTATAATAAAACTTTGTTCCTACAGTCCCAAATCATGCTCGCAAATTGAAAAAAAACTATACAAAAATTGCACAGCATGCGTTAATAAATAATGATTTCCTAGATTTTTTACAAAAAGTTTTATTCCCAATATTTGTACTTTTATTAACATTGTAAAATGTTTGCGAAATTGAATTTACCAACAATAAAATAAAATTGATACCGGTAGGTAGGTGCATATTTTTCTGGCATATTTACTTAAAAATTAATTTATTTCGTCTGTATTTCAATTAATTGAATCATAATATTTTCAAGTAAATCAGGATTGACAAATCGATTGAATGAATTTATTCCAATGTTCATTCTGCGTATAATTACACTTTGTTCCTACAGTCCCAAATCATGCTCGCAAATTGAAAAAACTATACAAAAATTGCACAGCATGCATTAATAAATAATGATTTCCTAGATTTTTTACAAAAAGTGTTTTTCCAATTTTATTAACATTGTAAAATGTTTACGAAATTGAATTTACTTGCAAAACGTAGGATACATATTTAAAATTAAATTGATACCGGTAGCTAGATATATTTTTCTGGTTTATTTATTTAATAATTTATTGAATTATAATATTTTCAAGTAAATCAGGATTGATATATCGACTGAATGAATTTATTCCAATATTATTCTGCGTATAATTAAACTTTGTTCCTACAGTCCCAAATCAT
>JARJDW010014395.1:0-15873 GCA_030264715.1 Adinopsis sp. GC000173
GAAGGCGAAGTGTAGTGAAGTACGCACATGAGTTTGTGAATGGCTGATGCAGATACAGTGCGGAGGAGGTAGGTATATTCACATCATGTAATGTAACACTACATCTTACTACCTACTGCAGTGTTTCTCAAACGATGTGCCGCGGCACCTTAGTGTGCCGCAAAATTTGCTAAGTGTGCCGCGAAATCTTAAGAATTTTTTTAATTTCATAAAAAGGTTGTTAACATTAATGTGTTTTTCTTATTTTTTCATAAAAATTTAGCATGTGTGCCGCGAAATTTCTGTACTTTAAAAAATGTGCCGCGATAGTAAAAAGATTGAGAAACACTGACCTACTGTATTTCCAATACGGTTGAAAATCAAAATTTATCTTTTAAAAGAACCTACGCTTTACTTTCTCAGTATATTGTCTTCCTGGAATACTTTCTATATATATTCTATTTCTTTAGAGCTTGAAATTATTTATATCTGTGAGATATGAGCTTTTTTAACTAATTATTGTTTACTGAAACCAAAATTAATTATTTAAAACTATACATATACAGTGGTACCTTAAGATACGAGTTTAATTCATTCAATCAGAGATTTTATCGCTTAATTCAAAAACTTCTTGAATTTCAGTTCGTATCTCGGAATTCAGCTCAATTCTTAAACAGGATATTAGAGCAAGTCCTGTTGAGCTATATTTAAGAGAAAGAATATATTAAGTATTATTGTTTCAACGTGATTGTGCAATTTTAAAGATTTTTTACACCCTGCTTAATCACTTAAACGTTTAAATTATTTATAGATATACTCGTATATTAAATTTTATCTATAACCTTTTACAATTTACTTTCTTTGCGGTTTTTGTATAAATTATCTTATGCAACTCCTTAATACAAAATTTTTTGTGCACTTTATGTAATCAATCATCCAACTATGTACTTTTTTGCACTATATGGTTGAGTTGCATTATGTTCATGTGTGTCAGATAGATAATATATTCGAATTCTAGATATGCCTACATTGAACATTGGAGTATTATTACCATACTATTGCATGTAGGTGATAAAACTATTTCTAATAAGATTGTTTCAGTGCGTATCAAGTCGATATTGACAAATGTTGAAGTTTTATCACAAAGGAAGCGCTTATATCGCTGCCTGGAAATTGAAATAAAATGCGCTTTGTTCTTTATACGTGAATATTATAACCAGGCAAATAAATTATATAAGTTCAATATTGGCAAAGGAAGCACACATGAAATCTTAAATTAAATAAACAAATTATTTTCAATATCAATATTTTTATTGCATTTTATACAAGAGTATATTAAAATGTGAGATAAATATTTACATTCATAACTGATCGTGTGCAAATATCGTTCAAGAATTTTATTATGGAATGTCTAACAACATTAATATTACGAATTCTTAAAAGTTTAATTAATTAGCGCAAACAAACTGATGAAGATTATCTGCAATTTAAAATTAATTTTATAAACATTAAATATTCGATGCTTATTTAACCCTTCATAATTGTGATTAATGATCTATCGCATTATTGGTAATACAATATAAGATCGTGTAATCTAAGATGGGCTTAGGAACTCCAACTATCAAGTGATCTTATAATTACAGTAATAGTATTTTCTAACGCTCTCGCTCGACCAACATCATTTCACTACCAAATTACACGTAATACACCTAACCAACCTAAGCTTTTCCATATACGTACGTAAAAGTTTTATTTTAATGCAAATTTACTGTGTGTGTAATATTGAAGTAAATATTTCGTATTTATTATGTACATGTAATTTGAATTTATGTATGTGCAACTTTTCTAATTTAGTTTTATACATATAGAACGACACACATACCGAAAGTTTTTTTGACATCAATAAACCTTTTTGAATATTTATGTTCAATTTATTATTTATTCAAAATTAATCAGAAAGTAATGTCGTATTTTGTCAAACCGAAATTAAATTAAGGCATGTTTTTGCTACGAAAATAAGAATTTTTTCTCGTTTTTGCAAAGTATGCCTTTCTAATCAAGAATGCAAATTTATTGTAACATTGAGGTATTAGACCTTTCTTCAGTTTTCTAGGCCCAGTTGCCTCTCATAGAATATTTTACCCTCCGTAATTTTCTTGAATGTACAGTCTCAAACTGGAATATGTCAACGAATTCGCCAAAAATTTTTGTGTTTGTACATGCAGTAAGTTCTAACAATTAAACATAATTTGGTCAAGTATCATTGCAATAATGTCTAATTTTGTAATGATTTTTTGCAGACTGTTTTGGTTAGGTCCATGATATTTTCCATCTATCACTATTATTATTACTGACCTTTGTTATATTATCAATCTCAACATTTTAGCAACAAATAGTAATGATGATTGCTTTTATATTTTGTGTCTTCCAATCATTACATGCGAATAATTATTGTCAAATATCCTCAGACGATGAAATCTCAAAATGAAGAAATAAAGAAATAAAAAAAATCTAAATTGTAAAATGTTTTTGGTAATAAATGTAAAAATGTTAACGTTGAAAAGTTTATGTATGATTAAAATTGAGAACTGGCAACATTGGATCATATATAAGCTTAAAAATGAGCCTAATCAATTTCCACTGATGCACTATATCAAATTCCTATACAATAATTGAAATCGCAGACAAACTTCTCATTTGATATCATTATTGAACACGCTTTATTTCATTCGTAAACAAAAACAATTAATTCAATTTCAAATTTGATTTTTATCGAGTACGATCTGAGCACGAAGAAATTTATCAAGATGATATACGATTACTTTATATAAATGAAATATTTTTATTGATATTAAATTGACATGATAAATCATAAAAAATGATTCAAAGGTGTTTTTCTTCTGTAATACTCTGTCTTCGACTATATAGTACAATAACTTTCTAAAGACAACGGTCCTTTTGTCCATACGTACTACATTGATAAAAGCTATATCAGTATTTATTATTTCGTCAATAAAGTCGCTCAAGTTTCAGAGGCCTTATTGTTTAATTAGCAACAAAGTGCTTTGTCAAATGCTACATGATATATTAGGGAGTAGAAAATATTACACTGATGTTTTATACATACATATAAGGCAAAAAAATGTACGGAATTTATTTCGAAGCGGGCGAAAAATTATTTGATTTTCAAGCCGGGAAAAAATTTGAATAATATTTCTTTTGCCGCTTTATCGTAAATTTAGCGCAAATTGATTTCAACATCTTATTGTTTATTGCGTCCCACTAATTTTAAATGCCGATTTGGTTGTACGTAATAAATTCGACGGTAATTTATAACCGCGCTAAACTTTTTTTTATATGTACCTATATATATTGTACACACGACGCGCGAGAGGGAAAAACTTTGCGCTGTGCGTTTCTCCATTCTATTTTCCAACAGTCACAACACACAAAACCGAGCATGTATGTATATACGGTTTTTGATAGAAGCTATAAAGCAAAAAACGCAAAATTTATAACTGTGTGTTTCAATTTGCAGAGATATGCAAACAGTAAAAACTTTGTGCTGCTACATTTTTCTTCCTCCAACACATACAAACATGCTTTTTCATAACCAATTCTAATTTTAATTCAACTTCATCTAACGTTTTAATTAATTTTTATTATTAGCAAATAAATTACAATTAAACGTACGTTTATTTGTTTTTTTCTGTGTGTGTATGCAGCGCGCAGAATATTTATTCTTGCATACATTATGAAATTTGTTTCTATTTCACACACAATTGCAATTATGTAATGTGTTTTTCAAAAACGCTTTCAACCGTATTTATTTTATTTGTTTGGGGTATCGTTCGCGTCTAGTTAATTTAATTTTATTTTATGCATACAATTATTTTCATATATATTGTTGCTAAATTCTACATTAATTAAATAGCATAATTATCAGGGGTGGTACTATCTATATAAATTTAACTGCAATTGGATTATAATTATATGTTTAATTTGATGCCCGCAAAAATACTGTTATACAATTAGCAACACAACAAATAGCAAGCCTAATTAAAATTAATAAAAATTGAAACAAACAGTTAATAATGAATAGTCGTTTAATTAAATTTAACGATTTGTTACATTTTATATCAAAATGTTTACAATTTACTAGTGCTAAATTAAATTTATAAATTGTTGCACGAAGGTAGGGTAGGTAGGTAATTGTAAATGTAAGAAACTTTCCTTCGTTCAACTACACGTTATTTAATTATTTAGAGTAAGATAAATATAGTATAGTTTACATATTCTGCGCAGCTTTTATTTAATAATATAATTATTTATCATCGTAAGAAAAAGGTAGCGTTTCATATATATATATACATATACATTGTGTTCAATAAGTTCAGAAATACCCTTTTATTGTGAAAACGATAGTTTAATTTAAAATTCTCAATACGTAAGTCGAAGTGTCCATCATGGTCTATTAGTGACCAACCTTAGTTTTTTAATAAAAGCACCCATTTTTTAAGTAAAATTCTGAAGGATCAGAACATTTTACGTCTAATATGTGATTTCTCAAAATTTCAATTAAAAAATATGAGGTTACTTTAAAAAAATGAATCTGACCATCGGCAAACCATGATGGACACTTTCAAGTACAAAGTGCATATCACCATCTGATGCGTTTTAAAAAATAATATCGACCTGCGTGTTCAGAATTTTTATTTAAACCATCGTTTTCAAAATAAAAGGGTGTTTCCGAACTTACTGAACACACTGTATATATTTACATTCTTTTCACTCAATTAAATCAAATTTTATATTTAGCATAAATACAATATTTTATTTTTACCCAATTGAAAGTAAAGTGTAACGCTCCAGAAATTAAAATCAATTAAGCGATGCTGTGGGAAAAAAATGCGTTTGTATACAGTATTATTTAATTAGTATTTAGTATTCAAATTATGCCACACGAAAATTCAATTATCAACTTTTTCAAAAGTTGTGTGTTTTTAATAAAAATCAAGTCTGCAAACTTGGAATGAATGACGCCCGAAATCCATTTCTCTAACTAATTAGAAATTCTATATAATAGCGCGCGCACAAGAAAGGTAACTTTACGCACGTCTCACATTTTATTAAAGAAAAACATGCATCATGTAAATACGCGCGTATACTAAAATCTTTAACATATTTTTATTGTATGTGTGAGGCGGAAAAAATAAGGATGTCGCGTAACGCGCGCAACAAAACCTTGAATGTTTGTGTCTTGTCAGACCGCAACAATAGATGATATAATATATAAAATGCGAATTTCATGAATTAGCATTCAACAATATATAAAAGTTTGTGCATGGGGCATAATGATTATTGCCAAATCGTCAAGCTAGACTTAACTCATTACTCAACCAAGCTTACGATGCTGGTGTAGCTTAACAGATTTACATAAATCTCTACTATTTGTACGAAACTCTATCATTATTCAAGCATGACACATAACATGCACATCGCCACTGACATTTACATAGATATAAACATATTCAAATGGAATTTTTATTTATTGTGTTCCAATTGTATCTCAAAGTAAATGCCCAATGCATTCTGATTCTCGTATATTAATGCTGATTAGGGCACTTTTTCTAAATTAATTATAATTATAGCGTTGGCGCCCCCGGTGGAATCAATTTCAATAAGGTGGTTTTGACATCAAAGTATTGTTATTTATAGACATGCCATATGGTTATGCATACTAACATCCGTCCGCATTAGTTATAATTATTTCAGATGTAGATTTGTAGCTCTTATATTATTATTAAATAAATATTGGCAGGCGAAGTGCATTTTAAAATATTTCATATCATGTGTGTTTTAGAATATTTGAAAAGCTGTCCGACGAGTAGTGAATAACTGCAAAGAAGTTTATGTAAAACTTTGAATCTAAATCTAAATTTTATGGTTTCGATAATAACTTCCTACATCGTTAGAGAAAATGTGTAGATTTATTGGCGCGCGCGTTTTTACGTCACATTCATAAAACATAAATTTATTATCAATGCTCGCGTACAAAATACTCCATAATATATAGAGCAGTGCTTCTCAACTTAATTATATTGCGGACTGAATTTGCCATTGCATTGAAAGATAATACACTCTGTAAAATAAGTATCGGGAATTGTTTGATAAAACACAAAATATTTATCATTGATTCAAAACATTTTTTAAACCCATTTTTCTAAGTTGAGTTTAGTACTCGCCACAAATTTTCTTTTTCACCTTTCATTGACTGAAAACGAGTGCTTTGAAGTAATAATTTCAGTTTTGAAGAAAGAAAAACGTCAGTCGGCGCTACATTTGACGAATACGGTGATTGTTCTATAATATTGGCTTAGTATTTAACCAAAAATTCGGTTAAAATGAGAGCTTTTTGAGAAGATGCCTTATCATGGTGCAAAATTTGCTACTTTTTGCCGAATTTACAACTTTAAACACCACATTATGCTTAAATATTATTCTTTATTTGTTTTTCTGGCAATAATTCGGAGTATACGACTGATGAAAAATAGCAAAGTAAAAATAACCTATTGTTTGAGTTAATTAATAATATTGCAAATATTTTTTACGTACCACTGATACCCACTATAGATAGCTAGTCGAATGAATAGTGCTTTTTCGCTATTAATATTTTATAAATTGTTAAAAGGAATGAATGGCTTAACGATGCCTTCAATAATGACTTGTTTATAATTAAAATGTAAACTTCTATAAGGAAAGCGCTAGCATCGATTTTATATTTAATTAATGCATACCACTGCTTCGCCACACAGAAAAAATATGCAACGTGAATATTTCAGTAATATGCAACAAAAGCATATTTTCGAAAAAATTATTTACTAAAATTGTTTACTTACTAAAATTATGTCGTAATGAAATTGACAACTTACTTTATTGTTATACAATACCAACGCGATTCATAAGTTGAAAGTCGTCGCCAATGAGTCTAGTCTCAAGTTCTTCAATCAGCGACATTACAAGCTGTATATGTATGACGCAAACAGCAGACTAGTATGACATGAGGTAATAAAATATATACTCCAAAAGATAAGACTACGCGATTTTTCAATATTTTTACGAGCAATAACGCCGCGCATTGTAAACGCTACTTTATGTAATCGAATGTGACTTGTGCAATTTTATCGAAATCAATTTGTTTTGCTATACGGCAATTATTTTAGCCAAATATTTCTTAATATTGTGGTATCTCCAAATTATCGCCATAAATTTAACGTTGTTGCATGATATCTATCTCCATGCTAAATATTATATATTACAAACTTCTCGAAAACTATTTGTTACAATAAACTGTAGCGTCACTTTACTTTCGCTGAGAAAAATCGTAAAGAATAGGCGGCGAATAAAGCCGATGAAAAAAATGTGGGTGGTAGTATGTTTGTCATGTTTATTAGGATGATTGTAAGATAGACATTCGTTTTTATCACGCATGTAATCAATCACATGTAGATTGAATTATCAAACTAATTGTGACTCATTTGTTTCTAATACTATGCGATATTTATGTAAAGCTGCGAAAACGCATATCCTGTTGGTTGGTTTTTTGTGTTTCGTAAAATTAGTTTGTTTTTACAACAAATTGCCCTGCTGAGAAAATTTCCTATTAAAAGTTACTTTGAGTTATTTATAGACCTATTAAAAATAAAAGAAATTTTCTTTCCAAACACAAGTAAATTAAAATGTTCAAAACGACTTTTCGCCCTCTATGTATATTCGATTCGCATTCAATTGCTTTTTAGCTGATTGAACCTGTGCGTTGCAGCAAATAAATAAATGCATACTTGTTGTTGATTAATACCATATTGATGCATTCAATTATTTGCAAAATATCATGCGCTCTATAACCGTCGACTGATTAATTAAATGCAAGTAGGTATACATTTTATACTAATTGTTTGACCTTTATTTTAATACCATTTTGCCATCGTTAGTTGTAATTTTGTTAATGAAATGGTTGTGGGGTAAATATTTGATTGCATTATTAATCTAAAGTGTATTACTAACATCTATTTTGTGGGTGTCTAAGCCCAAATTTGTGGTGATAAGTTATCGCAATTGACCGTCGTGTGATAGCGGAAATATGGAAATATGATAGGTTTGCCCAAAACCGCCCCCTCAAAACGTTTGCCGTTTCACACAATAAATACTACAATTTTATATTCAATATTTACAAATGGCACAAAAAAAAATGGTTAAGTTTGTAGTGTAATTAGCAAGAGTTAAGCAACATCTTCATTTACATTTATTGTTGTGTCTTTTTGTTAAAATAAACAACTGGAACTGGAAACTTTAATAATTAATGTAAAATGCATGAATATTTAAAGGGCAAAAGAGCGCTAATTAATTAATGTACACATAGAAATTTATAGTATTATAATTAATACTTCCCGCAGTTTGCTTAAATTGCATTATCGCTTAACAAATTTTATATTACATTACATTCTAGATGTGACAACAAATAATACGGGAATTGTTTTATGCTAATATGTGGAAAATTTCATATAATAAGCGCGATGAATGACGTGATTATAATAAATGCTGAACTAGACGTAAACTTAATGAAAAGAAATACACACATGGGCGAATTGACTAGGGAATATGTCTGTTTTAAAGTTTTTTTACTACAACATTACTAATTTGAAAACAAGTTTTACGAGCATTCATTATGTATTAATTTGTTTGAGTTTGAATAAATCTTGCAAAAGTCGTGAAAACTAAAAAAAATCAACTGCAAGCAAAACATTTTTTTGTAGAAAGTAATTCTTTTTAGACCAGGTGTGCTAAAATAGTTACTTATATAACATGTTATAAAATTGTGTAAATGATAAATGATTTTATCTAATTTTATGCAAGATATGTAAAATTTTAGTTAAATACAAATTCATTTGAGTTTATCAAGTCAAAGAGATTTGGGAATGGATAGCAGCGAAAATAAGAAACTCTTTACGATAAAGCGTAACTTAAACTTCAAAAATTGGTGTGAAGTGAGTTTTTAGTTTTGACATTTTATTCACTACACCGTTATGAAATAGCACATTGCTTTACGATTGCTTAAAAACATGTACTTTCCTATTTCAGAGTCCAGATTTGTGATGTTTTGATGGGCGAAGTACGATATGCATCCCTATGTCTATAGAAAAGTGAAAATATTAACTGATACATTCTTATATTGATATAAATATTAACATTCAAATATCTTGAATTTAATCATCGTTTTAAAAGAATATTTGATATTAGAGACACCAGTAACGGAATCATGTATTTTAGTGCATGGAAACAGTCACAAAAATCGATGTTTTGTAAATAAGCACAAAAAAGACTTTTTTAAACAACTAGTTATGAAAGAATTACAATTTTATCATCACAAATCATTATAAAGAATTAACGTTATATTTTAATAAAACTAAACATCTAATTTTTTCATCGTGTTTATGAATTTGAATGTAAAACATGTTTTAAATAAAAGCGGTTTATACACTGTAAATGCATTATTTATACTAATCGTAAGAGAAAAAAAAGTTTGTTTTTTAACGATTTTATAAAACTAGTAAAAATACAAAGCGTGTTCATAAAAATATATGAAGTTGAGGTAATCGAGAAAAATGTCGCCTGCGGGAGCGCTAATAGAATTTATTATATTTGTTTTAAATTCGTAGTGTTTTGGAATAACATGGCGCGAGTTTATTTAATTTTCAACATAGTTTGTTGAAGAGTGGCAGCAGCAAATATGACAAAAAGTTTTTAAGCAAATATCATAAAATGAAATGGCGTGACCGGAAAATCCTTTTGGGATTTACAAAATTAGCGCTCGTATATACACTCGCAGCACACAAGATCTTGTTACTAACAGGACGAAAAGTATATAAGTTACTTATACCGAATTTAATCACATATTTACCATCATGACAGGACTCTTAGCACGTTTAGTTAGTTATTTAATAAGGACAAGCAGGCGGCATCAAGAGTAATTTTATTAGTCTTTGCTCTTGGCGTTAAACTATATTGTCGTCTAGTTAATTGCGTTATAGTCTAAGACACTTTTGCTTGTTTGGTTTAACGGATTTTCTATAAACTGTCTACAATTACGTTTTATCCTATACGCAGACAATTTAATTTCGTTTTAATAATAAGCTACTTATTGCATTTTCAAGCACATTCCTATTTAAATTAAGCTCAGATGTTTAAACGTCAACACTTCTTGCACGAAATCAATTAAAACGCTTTTCTAGTTTGTTAATGGAGAAATCATTTACATTTCAATAAATCATTATTTTGGGTTTCAGCACACCTTTATCAAACGATACGAAATTTCGGTATATAGGCCATTATAAAGTTTTAATAATTATACTCTAAATATACCTATAGTATTACAGAAGATTTTTTTTATTCATATCAAATTTGTTATAAGATTCTCTGCTAGTTATTTGTTGTTGTTGTCAATTCTACCGATTGGAAGATAAACATTGTTAATATGATAGATACAATTTTGCTGTAATAAAAATAATAATGTAAATATAGTCATGCTCCGATTTGCACATTAAATGGGTTCCTGGAAAATCCTTAAAAATCAACAGCATGTAAATCAAGCCCAGAATTAATGTTAAATTGAAGAATATGATAGAAAAACGAAAATTAATTTATTTATTTACAACATATACTAATAGAAATAATTAAATTAAATTTAAACATAACTAGATTTTTCCAAGAAGTATCTTTTCAGTATAAAAAAAACAAGTTAAATCAAAAATATACTATAAACATTGGAAAATGGAAAGGTAGAAAATAAGATTAACGGAGAATTTGACAGCCTTTTTCATCAAATTGATTTATTATACACATATGCTTGATGTTATGAAATCAGTAATCAATTTTATTTAATTTAGTGGATGTCTTTATTTTACTAAAATAACTTTAAAAGTAATACTTCTAAGTAAGAATTTTGATCCGATACACATTATAAAATTGACATAATTATAGCCAGTTAAAAAATTATATGTCAAAAGTCATCTACTTATTGTATGTAGACATTTAACTATGTACGTGCATAAAACATAATACTGTTACAGTGTAACCTTTACTTCATGGCCTAAACTGTCATTTATACTACTCGTATATCTATTATACACTTATTTATTTTAGATTTAACGAAAGGGTTTAAAAGCAACTCTAAGTCATGTATGAGACTATATATACGTTTCTTTCAATCACGTTAAAGAAAACTGTGCAATTAAAAAGGATAATTGCAATTTCAAACTAATATGACGTTACAATATGATTAAAATGATAAAAATGTATAAATTACTTGCGAGCTTTGAAATGCATGGATATAATAACAGAGCATTTTTATTTGCAAAGTAACCCTGGTATAAAATTACAAAGTAACACTTTATAGATTTGTTCCTTCTCAAAAAAAAATTGTTCATGTCTGTAATAAAACTTAAATAATTAATTGAATAGAAGATAAAAAGAAAAAAGATAAAATACTTTTAAGTTGTGCAAGCTCGACATTGTACATTTACAGGAAAAATTAAATTAGGGGCTAAAATGACGAAAACGAACTGAAAAGTACGGTTTAAGATAAAAACAAGTTTTTTGGGGAAAAGTAGATAACGAAACTTCTTAGTGCAAATCGCATTTTTTCCTTTCAACTTTTATTTCTCAATAAAATAGATTTTTTTAAAGATAAACGTTAATAGATGATCAGTTTTGTTGATTTAAATTGTTAAATGGAAGGAAGAAGTGAGCATTGCTGCCTTCAACTTTTAAAAAAAAGTTTGCCTTAATTTGTAAACGTTTTAGATTGTTAAACTTTTCTTGATTGGCTTATATATATAGTTTTTATTTAGTTTGTGCTCGCACCAGTTTCTCTTGTGTATCGTGCGTGTCTACCAAAGGCGATTTCATCTTTGTCTGAAAAAGGTAGATTGCATTTAAGCACGTTTTGTATAAAAGTTTTTCCCCAACGACTATAATTCCCTCCTTTTTGAATTCTTCACTATTTGATTTCGTAATAACAATATGAAATTCGCTCTCAAATGTGTTTAAAAAAGTCTGCTACAACATTGTTGCTATGTAGGTATGTATATGTATACATAAAAACTTTATTTTCTAGTTTTAGCAAAACTTTCGTCGAATGACTTTTTTCCGAGGAGTTATTTAATTGCACTTTTGAATAAATACGAAAACTTTAAATACAAGAACGTACAAATACTGAGCAATCTTGTTGCGGTAATTTACTTAATTCTTATGGAGAAAAGTTTACGTAAACCGTTTAGCAGATAGTCAAAACAATATACATAACAATAATCGTTGAATACCGTGTTGATAACAAAATTCTAGGAGCATTTTAAGAAAATTGTTTCCGGTGGTAGTATTAGAAAAACGCTTACAGAGAACGCAACGCATTTACAACAACTTCCATCAATCGAACGAATAATACAACCGACAGAGAGAAGAAGCATAAAAATTCCTAACGTGTTTGTTTGCTGAACGCAGGAATATAAGGAAAACCCATTAAACCTTTAAACATAAATATCAAGAATACAAGCGAAAAAATGGATTTTAATATTAAAGCTCTCAGAGCGTGAATTATAAAACGAATAAAAAATATTCCGAAACATAAGCGGTGGAAATATAGCTTCATAATGGTATTTAATTAAATCTATATCGATCTTTAATGTAAGAAAAAAACTTTTTAAAAAGTTAATCGTACTAATAAACTTAAATCGCCATCACAGAATAGAATATGAAGTCATCAAATCTGATTTTATACTATTTTTATCGCTAATAAATTATTAAAATGATTAAAAATACATATAGGTATATATAGTTACGTGTTTCCTAAATTATACTATACGTATTTACTAAACCATTTATTAAATGAAGTTTTAATATAATCTGTATTTATAATTATTTTATATTTATTATATTATTATATTTATGTACAAGCTTTTAGGCGTTAGACTCCACGTTATCTACATATAAAAATAGACAGTAAAGACGTTTTTCTTTAGATTAACACTTTGCACTTCGAATTAATTTTTTCAGGCCCTCTGAAAATGCCTGTTTTGCTCCTGAAACACCCCTTTTGCTGGCCAATAAGGGCTGAAAATGTGCCCTGCTAGTAAAAGGCATCCCTATGAAGGTAAATCAGTACAGCTGTCAAACTTAGAATGTCGCTGTGTCTCAATAAACGAGCCTGAAATCAAAACCTGAATGTCACCTATATGGCGACAGTGGAGTACAAAGATTTAAAGTTGTTTTAAGAAATATTGACGTTATTCTTGTCTTCCAGTATATTGTTTAAATTAGTTACACCTGCAAACTGTAATAGTAACAACCACTAATAATTTTATTATTTAGAATTTAGTGTTTGAAATTGGCCTCATAAATCTATCAAAACATATCAGGAAATAATAAACATTAATATACAGTTTGTAAAGTAATTATAAAGATTTTTTTAAACTGAATAATATTTATTTTATAAAGAAAATTACTCTATCGCATAGAATGGTATATACATGCCTTTCAATTACGTCATTTATTCCTTCTACAAATTCTATGACACAATAGACACCATTTGGGAAACTCGTAACGTTAAGCGTAAAACGCTGCGCCTAAAATCGTACCAATATTAATAAAAGTAAAGAGGGGAGTTGAAAAGATGCATGGATTTCATTTTAATTAATTTTCTCAATAGGCAATACAAGTAGTTTGCTTTCATATTGCTTCTTCTTACAGTTTGGACAGATATATCGATAGTTATTTTGTTGAAAGCTCTCAAAATTTATAGAATGTACCTATTTGTATATTTTTTTTAACCCAAAAAAGTATATTTGTGTTAGATATAAATGATACAAGTAAGTTATGAATTATGAACAAAATATGTTGCAATGTTACTAAAACAGAATAAAGCAGAGATATAATTTAGAAACCCTGATTGTCAATAATCCGTTCTTACATTAAATTGAATATTTGTAAATATACAAATGGCAATAATAATTCAATAGTATAATAACCTTATCGTCAACGCAAAATAAATTATTCAACTACAACATCATTGCAAAACCTATCCGAGTTGCATCTTGTAACTTTTATTCCCTGGATTGCAACACTTGACATTTTTATCTATTTGAAGAGCACGATTTATGTACTACGTACCATAGAATGTTCCGGTATGCATTAGTATGCAACACTTTTCTATTTATTATTATTACTACTGACACAAATACAATTCCGATGCTAAGAATAATGAGTATCTATATAGACTTTGTCTGCTTGTCACTGCATGCGATTAAATATCTAATTGACACATTTAATATTAATTAAAAGTACATTGACATTTATTTAAGCGCTGCATTAATGTCGACAGCTTCATTGTGTATTATTAGAGAGGAAATTACATATATTCGCATGGATAAATTTAAATTGTGCTTGCTTTTAATAAATTGTTAGGAAATATCATTTTGAGATTTTATTTAATGCACTCCACGACATTGATTGATTAATTAATCTGCACTTTTGCTTTGCACAATGTATTGTACGCGAAAAACAGATGCACATGGTATCATAAATAATGCTGATAATCGATTTTTCCATCCCCTGTCGTTCGGTTTAAAACCACAAACATTTTTTATATTCTATAATAATAATAAGTAGATATTTATTGATTATTTTATGGTTTAAACTTGGGCCGTCACAAAGAAGCTTGATGATAAAAATGTTATTTCTAGTAAATTTGTGTCTTTAGGAAATAATATTGTTTGTAAACAAGAATATTCACTCTGCAACAAAGAATAATAGGCTTATGATTTAAGATGATAAATAACATTGTCAGTTCAGTAAAGAAATTCACAAAATAAACAATTTGTATTTCGTGACTTTACGTATGCTTGTATGTTCAACAAAATGAAACATAAAAATTAGTAGGTACTATACTCATATAGCAAATAATTTAAAAACTTATCGTCGTTTGCTATTACAATACATTCATAGAAAAAACTTTGCTCATATAACATATTGCCATGTACAAAACAATAATCATAATTTTATTGCGCTTGTTACAACATTGTAGTGCATGCTTAGAATTGTTAAAATCGTGTGAGTGTTATGAAAAATGCATTATGCACTATGTGGGGAGTTTGCATTCATAAGGCACTAAATGATAAAAAACTACCAACGCGAGACAAAAATTATTATTATATTAAAATTGCATTGTAAACTTTTGCATAGCTACATATATACAACTAATTTTTACACGCCACTTTGTCACTGTTAAAAGAAAATTAACCTAGGTGTATGAGTAATGTAGTGGATTGATTGACGAAATGTTTTGCGCAAATTCGTAATTAACGAGATTCTAATAAAATGAGTTACAATATTTGATCGGCACTTATGGATAGAAAATTACCAACGCGATAAAAATTATTAGATATTCTATATTAAAACTACGTTGTGAACTTTTGCATCTAATACATCTACTATACAAAACTAATTTTCACACGCTACTTTATCGCTGTTAGAAAGAATATTAACATGTGCAATAGATTGATTGACATTATGTCTGGCGTTAAAGGGTTAGTTAAAAAGATTTTAATAAAGTGCATTGGAATATTTCATCAGCAATGTTCAAAAAACTACCAACGCGGGATAAATATTGTATTAAACTTGCTTTGTGCACTTTTGCGTCTATATATGCTGCTAATTTTCATAGGTAGTGGATTGTTTGATGAAATGTTTTGCGTTACATATGCTGTTAATTTTTACATGCCACTTTATCGCAGTGGATTGATTGACAAAATGTTTGACGTTGAATGTTTAATAAATAATGCGTTG
>JARJDW010014399.1:0-30721 GCA_030264715.1 Adinopsis sp. GC000173
ATGAAATCGTTTAAAATGTTTCAAACTGTATGGATTTGACCAGACGTATGATGAGCACGTAGGTATATATAATACTGAGAAAAATCAAGTAATTACCAAAAATTCTGTGCGACTAACTCATATGGGGTGCATGACAAACCAGCAGGAAATAGAACTTGTGAAGTTTTTGCGCGTATTTTAAATCTCTAGTTAATCCGATAAATATTAATTCGCACCAATATGCATTAAGAAACACTATCAAATCGTTAAAACTGTATGGATTTGGCTAGACGTAGAATCCGTATGACATACATGTATATGTATTACTGAGAAAAATCAAGCAATTACCAAAAATTCTGTGCAACTAACTCATATGGGGTGCATGACAAACCAGCAGGCGTACAATTAACGAATCAATTGGTGTAAGATTGGTACAACATTCATGTGATTTTTTCTAATAAAATTGATTTTCTATGTATTACTATTATGTTAAATAAATAAAGATATAATTTCTATGCATTTCTCTGTTGTTTGTATCGTTTTTTTGTTAGCAGGTACGAATTAGGCACGTTTCCCCTACTATTCAATATTAATAAAACATAGTAGTGAAACAGTTTATAAATTTTTAGCATGTTATTTGATTTATTAAAAATTAATTACACGATGTTGTTGTTTCAATACAAATTTGTTTATTATTATGAATTTTTACCGGTGTCATTTTAATAATAACAATTAATTATAAATTCGCACATACAAAATAATATAATAAACGAATTTAAATTAAAAATGAAACAAAGATTAAATAAAAATTAATGGCGTGTTATAAAATTAATAGATCGAAACCAAGCTAAATTTAATATTGTATGAATAAAATAATTGAAATTGTTCAATGAATGCTTCATTACATTTTACTTGTCAATAATAGCAGCGAATAATAAATATGTATCTCTAAAGAGAGAGAATAAAAAAACAATGAACTATTTAAAAACGCAAATATAATATATATAATTATATCGATATTTACCTATATGCACGTTATATTTATTAGTCAATACCACAAGCAAGTGCGTGTATCACTCAAACACATTACAATGAACCAAATTGATACCTGAATATATATTGCAAATAATCGCTACAACTTTTTTTCATTCGTCCACACAGGTAATATCATTAAGTGACACGTATTTAAATAAGCAATCTCTTTAATAATCTTGACACCAATCGAACGAATATTTACGAGTTTGTAATTAGTAATTCGAGAAATGCATTTAATTTTTTGATTGGATACAAATTCTCATCTATTGCATTTTAATAACGCCGCCTGTATATTTTTACGATAATTTTAAATGTAATTGATTAATTTTGTATTAAAATATAATTATTAATTGCAGCAGGTCACTTTCAGTTTATGCCGTTCTTAATAAAACAGTTGTAAAGCGAATGTGCGTAAATTGAAACAAATTGAGGAGATAAGTAAAAAATAACCAAATTTTATATACAAATACCTACACTAGTAATGTGAAATACGTAAATTTAACTTTTACGATGTGTTTTGTTGTAAAATGTAGAAGTGAATTCAATTCAAAGATTCGAATGTGGATTATACCATAGATATTTAAAGGAAAAAAGTAACTAACTCTAATTATATTGTTTACATTTTTGTTTTTTGTAAGAATTTTGCAATACACGTTTCAATATAAGCGACAATATTGAACAAGAAGGTGACTGAAAGTGATACAAAAATCAATCTAGCATAGAAAAAATCGAGAAACGGAACGCAAATCGTGTTGAATCGATGTAAATTGAATCAGCCTAAATCAAGGTCCACCTGTAAACTTCAAATATTCGATAGGTTTCTTCTACTTGATTTAAAAAAGCTTCTATAAATTGAGTGACTACTTTGGTAATTACCTAATTAATCCCTATAATAATTTTGCAATCATAATAAATTGAAAAAAATTATAAAGAATATATAATAGTTATAAGAATGAAATGTATCGTCTGTTACAAATGTAGTTAAAAATTTGATGAAGATTATTGGCATTACATACTTACTTACATCGTAGAGTTTTTCTAAGAAAATACAGCGCGCAGACCTGAAACACAAACGGAAAGAAAAATGTATTATGAAAATATAAAGCGTAATATGTTTGCGTTTCAAAGAGTTGTTTAAAATGAGTTAAATAATTGATAAGTTGATGTGTAATAAGGTATTGAATAATTGAAATGGGGTAGCCTTGTAATCAACAAACATCAATAACATATTATTATTTGAGAATAAATAAACATCTGGAAAATGTATGTGTTTAATCGTATGAAATGTGTCATTGCAATATAAACATTGGCTGTTGGATGTTGTTTGTGCTGCATTGCCATTACATTTTGCTGATAATAAATATTTCAATATAAATTGCTTGGCTTGCACTATTACATTTATATATTGATAGTTTTCGGTATAGTAGTAAAATACTCGGGCTACATAAGTGCGTAAAGGTACATCGCTTAGTTTTTTTTTGCTCGTGTTCAAAAGGCAGCCGGGGCTGGTGCAGTTGCTGCTAATACAAGCGAGTGTTCTTTTCCTTCGGGAGTAGAGAAATGGATTGGAAAACTTCCATCCATTGATTTGTATTCGCCGAGTGCCGCCTGGCCGACCTTATATTTACTGGCTCGCCCAACGGAACAACATCTTGCACTCATTCCACTTTGCTACTCCACTTTGAAACCCTGCATCTAAGACTGGAACCACCGAATATCCCCCAAAATGCTTTCTAACACATACAACAAAACTTACAACCAGCTGCTTTGCTCTTTCCACATCTGAACACTCCAACTATATCACATTACTTCCAATTACTATAAATCCACACTCACACATACATACAAATACTAAACTTAAACTTTTCTATATGTATATAAATAAATAAACACACAAACATATAAATATAAAATAACTCAAATAATACTCGTTCGTATATTAAACATTCATCGCATCATCTCGAAAATTTCAAACTCAACTCCTGACAAATAAAGCAATGTGTTGTTTACTATAAACAGTAAACAATTAGGTAGATCGAGGTAATAAATTTAAATTAATTGCTATGCAAGTAAGTAAGTACGTATGTATGTATATATGTATACATATATACGTATACAATATACTTACACGTACCTACTTACATATTTTTAAATTATTTTAAATTATTGATTGATTTTTTGATAATGCTGCGTAATAAATATGTTGAAACATTTACAATTCTAAATAATTTTCAATTAAAAAGAAGATGTCAATGATTATTCGACTAGTATAAAAAATGCGCTGAAATAATTATAATTTAATACAATATTTGCAAAACTAAGTTACGTATAAGGTCTGGCATGTTGCTTGAAGATGTTTGATAAAGGAATGAGATACGAGCATATGGGAAACGCAATGTTATCGTTGGCATATTCTCGCGTGCTATCTGATCAATAAATAACGCAATTAAAAATGTAAATGCAGCCAATGAAATTCTCAGAATATAATTATTAGTGCCTAACTGGGTACGAATATACATAATATGCACTTATATACATAATACTTATTACATATGCAGTGACAAAGTAAACATTTAAAATCATTTTTGCAATGTTTTAATTATTACATTAATTAAATATGTATAAAAAAACTTTTAGTAATATCCTATTATAAAATCTTATGTTTATGTTTATCATTAACATTTTATTTATTTCATCTTTTGCTCCTACAATAAATTTAGCCCCTAAGTAATGCAACCAACTATTTGTGTTAGAACATAAAAAAAAAACGTTACGATTTAATTGGCGAAATATTTAATCAACAATCAAAATTGATTCTTGCCTGAAAAGAATATCGTTTTCCTATTTGGTCGCATTCAATTTCTTTGTTTCCTCTACAAAGAGAGTTGTAAAATAATCCGAAATCATTTGATGGTTAATATGTAATAAAAATTAAACACAAATTGGTTTAACTTTAAATAAATGTGCGCATCTATTAGAATGTAACTATTTAATGCTGCTGTACATAATTAAAGGGGTGTAATTAAGTAATTAATTCCATGGGTAATAAAAATAATCATTTTTATGTTTATGCCTCATTTAAAATATCAATGTCCATTAGATTTTTTTCATTTCAAGATAAATTAATTACACTAATTGAAAATTATCGACACATATGAAATATTCCTTTATATTTCTGTTGCATGCATTATTTTACTGCAATATTTATACACAATTGCTTTCACTGCGACGCGAATGTTTACTTTGTTGAACCTTAAACATGTTAATAGAATAGTCGCCGCTTACTATGATCCCTTTAGTACCTGTAACTTTTTATGATAATATCTAACATTAACTATTTGATGAATATTACACTTATCATCAAAACATTTGTATTAAAAGGTCTCGGTAGTAAATTTTTATATTATAAAATATATAGACGGTGTACAATTACCCGAACAACAATAAACAAAGTTAGGTTGTATAATAAGTTACTCCCTTTGTTGCAAAACATGTTAGACATTTAAGGAATCATTTTTGATATATAAATCTTTCAAATTAAATTCATTTTAATATTTTATAGGTATAAACAATGGTGAAGGTTGCATATACTGAATAGGAATATAGATAAATACATTAATTTTAACCATATAAAGTGATTGAAGCAGAAAAACGATCTAAATTTGCCATCATATTCAAGTTGCGTTTAGACAAACAACGATATGGTCAATATGCTAGTATAATTTTGATTAAAAAGTTATCTATAAAGTTAATATTCTTTTTTAAACTCTGAAATTACTTGAAATTCTATCAGACTTCTTATAAATATGTTAGAAAACTTGAAAAATGCTTAAAAATGGGGACAAAAGGTCTTTATTCGCAACATAATATTGCGTAAATTTCGTGCAGTTTTGATTCAAACATGTAAAAGTGTTATTGTTGTTGGACTGTAAAATTTGTAAAGAGGCCCGTAAATCGTATTTTGCCCAGGGCCCGAACATGCTAAATTAGGCCCTAAATTGAAGACTTTCCCACTTGCTGAAATTCTTGCTGAAGTTTAATAATATTATTGCTTGGTTCAAATCCATAATACGGATTTTACAATAATTATTAGCGTTTATAGTTTTGTCTTTCGACATTTTCATACTAATGTTTTGAATCTTCGTCCGATTTGACCAGTGAATGTTTGAAAGGTTACATTTATTAAAAATAACTCATATACACTACTTTTATCGACTTTATCTATCTTATCTATGGTATCATTTTTATTATTAGTTAATGTCATTCTAAAATTATTGATTATTTTAAATGCTATGGTCATTTTACATATTTAAATGTATTAACTAATTTGTTTACTTAATGAACCTAAAATGGGATTGTTACGAGTTTAGGCGTGTTGTTTTTATTATTGGCATAATGTTTTGAAGGATGAATTTTGATAGCCAGAAAGATGTCGAACCTTTAAATTAAGATATTTTTTAATCACATTTGACCACATTTAATTGATACCGGCAAGTGTTTATAGAGTGTAATTTATAATCATGCCCAACATTTATTAACGTTTCATTTTAATTTTGGTACATGACTTAGAGTAACAGAAATATCTGTCAAAAATACAAAAAGGACATAGCGCCGTCTGTTTTACAACTGGCATTTAATTTCATTAAATTGGTAACTCTTTGGAACTATTCTATACTCTTGTCGTCTTTAATTACAAACTTTTTATAAACATGTACATATACCATATTTTAGAACATTGGGAGTAATAATTAATAATGTTTTTATAGTGAACGATTGATTGCAACTGTAAACGATTAAAACGTAATTATAAATTTGACAATCATGGTGTAATAAAATAAGTAAGTAGGTAAGTATATGTAGATTTAAATAATCGCAGCAAGTAATTAAATCTATTGTACTTAAATGTAGATTGAGTGAAACTTGATCGAAATTGCTTAGTTCAATTAATTTATTTAAATGAAGTATTGTTAAAATAAAATTATGCAAATTTCGCACGTTAAACATAATTAAATATGAACATTTATAATGAGGCAATAACATTATTTTTGTTTATAGTTAAATACAAATTAGAAATAACCATTAAATTGCAAGAATGTAATAATAAATTATTTAAACGTTGCTGTATTGTATGTATTATATAAAGATATAGAAGAAATAGATAATAACAATGTCAAATATTAATGCGAAAAGGCGAGACTTAAATTAATTTAAAATTTAAATAGCAATTTTAAAACTTAAACAACTCTATTTATTAATAATGAATATATAAATTAAAGTTTTATAGAGCGCTCTTAAATAAACTTATAAACGTTCTAGTTTAAATTTAATTACCGATCGTAATTAATTTTATGTATAAATAAAATCAATCAATTCTTAGATAATAACAATCAGAATGTGAGGTAAAGAATGAAGCAACATACACCTAAAGAAAAAAATCCATAGAAAATGTGGTCACGATAGTTTTGATTGACAGTAAAATAAAGGAGCAAAACAAATTATCAAACACTTCTTGTACCTATCGATTGAGTTCGAAATCGTTTAATAATTCAGCGTGCTTCGTAAAGGTTAACAATGTCCTAAAATATGCATTAGACGTCACTCCTGTCCAACTTCCACTTGTCTAACGCATTTTATTTTATTAAAAGTCTCATGGGCAATGGAACACCCCACGGAACATTTCCACTTCTCAATTTTATCAATATTAAATATATACACTTTGGCCAATACAACTGAGAGCAGGCAAAAAGGAAACAAAAGAAAAGCGCCAAATGGAAAAGGAAGACGAACAAACTTTTTGTGTTCTTGTTTATACGAGTGTGTGTGTTAGTGTATATATGTGTGTGTGTAAGAAGTTCAATGTTGCCCACCTCCATTAAACAATATGAAATTCGCATGTTTCTTTCTTATTTAATACACTTCTTGTTTCCAACTTCTATCTACCCTTATAACTTTCCGTTTACAATAAACTTTAAATTAAATGTTCGCTCCCCTCCACATTTCTTTACTATTATTACAAATAAACAAAAAAGTACGAACAGCAAGAAAAACGACTATGATATTGCTTTTAATTTTATGCGCAACCATACTACAATAAAACGTTACTTTAATATGTAGTATGTATTTTTTTAAACATGATAAAAGTAATATTAAGGCAGAATGATAAATATTTAATAAAATAATAAGGATGTGTCAATAGAGTTTACATTGTAATATTAATGGTGAAAGTAGAGAATAATATGAATTTCAATAATATCTACTATCTAATAATACAGGATATTGAAAATTAATCTATATTACTGTAACATTTTTAAATACAGATACGTACTTACTTACTAATTAAGGAATTTAAAATGCATGCAGAAATTGTGATCATTGTTGTGTTTATATAAATAAATAAAGAAATGTTCTTTTTTCATTAAAAAATGATAGAGTCTGCATTATGCCATAGATATTTAAAGGAAAAAAGTAACTAACTCTAATTGTATTATTTATATTTTTGTTTTTTGTAAGAATTTTGCAATACGATTCAATAGAAGCGACAATATTAGACAAGAACGTGACTAAAAGTGATACAAAAAAAGTGATAGAAAAAATCGAGAATCGGAACGCAAATCGTGTTGAATCGATGTAAATTGCATCAGCCTAAATCAAGGTCCACCTATAATATACTTCAAATATTCGCTGGTTTCCTTCTAATTGATTCAAAAAAAGCTTCTACAAATACTAATTGAGGAATTTAAAATGCATGCAGAAATTGTGATCATTGTTGTGTTTATATAAATGAAAGAAATGTTTATTTTTCATTAAAAAGGTTAACGATAAGAACATGTTTCTAAATAAATTGATCAAGATCGTAGAATATGTAAATAATTAGGTTTAAGTGAAGCAAATAATTTATCCAATAAGAAAAAGCGCGCAAGCAAGCAAGAAGGCAAGCAAGAAGGCAAGCAGGCAGGCAGGCAGGCAAGCAGACGAATATTGTTTTTAATTTTATGCGAAGCGAGATCAATTTAAAATGAATTTATATGTAATTTATTAAATATATTACACGGTTTTTTTCAACATCAATGTTTCGTTTTTGTTTCGCGTCAGTAAAGTTAACAAATTGTGCCTAGAAGGTGATGTAATTTAAACTCACCTGTGAAGAAATAGCGCGAGAACGAGCGGCGCGCGCGCGCGTGCGTTTATTAAAAAAGCTAAATCAAACCGCGCGCAACTTTTAGGCTTGGCTTAAAACGTACTTAAAAACTACAATTTAATGAAGTTTCCAGTCGAAGCCGCAGCCGCAGCCACACAGCCGGCGCAAAAGAGTTTTCGGGCCATTTTTTTCTCTCTCATATACAGAGCGCCGTATACACCAGCGTTCCAGCGTTCGTCCACTTTGTATGTATGTATGTGGATGTACGCTATCTAAAGCTAAGCATCAGTATAGATAATCTGGAATGATTAATGTGCAGACGTAAATGTACATTAAGCGATTGCAAATGAAACGATAAAAGCTTAGAGAGATCTGAAATATATTCATCCCGGCAGAATAGGAGGGTGGACATTGGTGTCCATTTAAGTACATTCGTCCATTCGAACGATAAAACTACATCCCGCTCATACTATTCGACTATTCAGTTATCAGCGTCCTTTAATTCTTTTATTTTTTCTTATAGATAGATTGTGTATGTGTGTGTGTATATGTGTCTGTGTGTGTCTGTATTGTATGTATGGAGTAGAATTGTAGAGTGCATGCGCATTTTGCATCGCAGCACACCCTTCTACATGCGCTTTATTTCCTTAATTTATTATAATAATACCACCCCATGTAATTACATGTTTTTTTTGTGCGCGGCTGAATTTCATATTTAAATGTACTTAATTATAAAATCCGCATTGCATTAAAGAAGAGAAAAAAAAATGAGAAAATATGCAGGACGAAGCAGCAGAGCAGCAGCAGCGGCAGCAAAAGAAAAAAATTTTGTGTGGAAGCGAGGGCGCCAAATGAATGCGGCGATGCTGATAAAAAAGGAATTAAAGAAAGAATACGAAAAAATGAATTTCTCTGTTTTTGACAGGCCCTTAATCGCGCACACGAGATATTGCATTAAAGGGGAACATTTTTTTTCAATGCGCGCGCGCTCGCCCGCGCGCCTCCAAAATAATTATTTTCTACATTATTTAAATAAAAATCTAACGTTCGCAAAACTTAGACATTAAATTAGCCATTTATTAAATGATATATTTCCAACTTATGCAAATTTTAGTAGGCAACTTGCACATGTTATTTGCACATGCATTACAACAAACTTTTATTATACGCTATAAAGTAAATATAATAATAATAAAAAAATTGTGTGTAAATTTTGCATGTATGGAGTGAAATTATTGTCTTTTATGAAAAGCAGGTGTTTTATTATACACACTGTATTTTTATTTCGTGCTTTTTTATAAATCACTCAAAACAATTTCATAATTTATTTTATTTATTGCATTGTTATTTAAATTAATTAAAGTTTCTTTAAAATGCAGATGCACAAAACGTCTAGATTTTGTAGGTGTTAAACAAAATTATTGTCTTTTTACCGCAGCTGTTTGACTGAATGTTTTGTTGTGTTTTTTTTTCTCTCCTTCTCTCTAAAACGCCCAAAGACAAATTAGACAAACTTGTAATTTATATTATATCTCATTGATTTCAAACAAAACATAAATCGCTATTGATTTATTTGAATTCTTGGCGATGTTTATAAATAAACATTTAAACTTGATTTAACAAATTCATTAACACATTTCGCTACGATTGCATAACGTTAAAATTGTTTTGAGAACATTCGTTCTGCATTCGTTATGTCAAGCAAATCATTTATCAAATTGAGATTTATATAATTGCGATGTCAAAAAAATTGCGCTGATTGTTTTGGCTCGGTGCTTTTTAGTTTGTTTTAATTCCATACTAGAATAAGCAATAAATAATTCTTTCGCCAAAAAAATAACAATACATTTGTTTTGTTTTGAGCAAAAATGTTTTTGTTACATTATCACATAACGTTAATTGTGGAGTTAACATAAATTTCAACGATTCTTTGAATTAATTAATTGTAGATAAAATGTGTGCAAATAAATTTATATTATAATATTTTTGCAATGTGGTGTTTTTTATATATATTTTATCAAATTAACAAACACGTAATCGCGCTGAAATAATTTATAAATGAATACAATTCCTTACGTGAATAAATAATGTTATCATATACCATCGATTATATTATTAATAGATTCAATGAATTTTAAAAATTAATTATTTTAAAATGGAAATACACAAATAAATAAAAATAATAAATAAAAATGACATATTTCAGTTTATTGAAACATGGTTTAAATAAAACAAATGTGATTGCATTTTTTTGTAATTATTTAATAACATTTAAAACGTTCATGCCCTAATCCATTTATAATAAACCGGAATTTTTATAAAGTTGAGCGTTTTGACTGAAAATATTTGAAAAATTTGAAAAATTTCATTGTGAGAAAAAAAAGTATAAATCAGCCTGCCTTCCAGCTACAATTCTTTAAAACTATTTTTGTGTTATAAAAAAAACGCCCACATTTCTACCCCCTGTCGTGATGCTTACCTTAAAACTTTATAACCTTTTAATTTCCCCGAAAAGAAATTAGAAAACTAGTCAGTTCTCCATAATGCAAGCAAAATATTGATAAGCTTAAATGCGATAATAAATGAGTAGTATTGTTTTGTAGTAGGTAGTCGTAGTAGGTATTTTGGCGAATTGTAGGATGTATAGTACTGCTACTATATAAGATTATTTACGATACGGTAGACGATAATCATTTAATGAAATAAAAATTGTCGATGCATGTTTTGTGAGTGTGAAATGATAATTGTGCGAGGGTGTTTTCTGGATAGATTTGGAACGGCGGCGCGGAGGCTGTTTTGTTGGTTAACAGAGTGAGAGTTTAATTTTAGAAATTCAGGGTCGCTACATATTCATGTAATAATCGCATCATGCACATGTCATTTCGCCCGATCCTAACTTCCTGGGTATTGTATAGGCTGGGTTATCACCCTAATGACTCTTACTACACCCCATCATCTTGCACACTCATGTATAAATTTAAGAAAGAAAAAAAAATCGCTTTAGTGCAAAGGTCGTTATATCATATTCAACTTCCATCTCGTATGATGCATCTAATAAAAACAAATGCGCGTTGGGGAATGGAATGGGCTTGTGAAAATGCGCGCATCTTTAAAGTTGATTTTGTTGTTGAATTGCAGCGCTGGTGCTGGTGCTGGTGCTGGTGTGTGTGTATGTGTGTGTGTGTGTGTGTGTGTGTGTGTGCAAGCGCGCACGGAAAAAATGAAGAAATCCATAGTGTTATGGTGGAAGGTAATTGGATAATTTCATAGTGCTCGAGAATTTACCTGTGTGGTTTGAGGCGATCGTTGGGTCAGGATTAAAATACCACACAAGTGGGGATCGACGTAATCATTTTTTCTTCTTCTTGTTTTTTTAATGCCGTGCAATGTATGGGGGTGGACGTTCATATATAAATTATAATTTACTTCGGTTACAATTGACTTTTTTCAAGAATGGATTCAGATGCAGATTCAAATTGCATTTGTGCTGGGCTGGAGCAGTAGGCTCTAGTAGCGCTTTCGATTACTTCTTACTTCATTTAAGTGTTGTATATACCCCTATCTCATCCACTTTCGGCGATCTTTTCGTTCGGTTGGCAGTTGCAGATAAACCAAGTCGATACGAACGCGATAAATTGATTTATTCGGGAGTGAAGTAATGAGATGGTGGGCCGGCTCCCATCGATCAGACGCTCTCTAGCTGGATGTGATTGTAAATCCCCCACGACTTGAAATATCCAATATAATTAAGTTTCCGGTCGAACAGCTTTCCGCGTTTTCCGACCGCAACGGAGCGAAACTTACTCCCAAATAACACCACGTATTCATCAACCATATATACACCTTCAACGTGCACCAGAATTACAAAATCTATTCGGCAATCCTTTTTTAATACATATATGTAGTATGTATAGTATACTTATATTATATACTAGTAGTACAATCTACTTATATAGTAATCGTACCTATTATACATACACGTACTTACTTACATATATACAACAATATACGACAACGAGTATAACTGAGCGCATTTTTATTATTTTGTCTAAGAGTTCATACGTGCATAGATTGCGTCAGGTTAGGTTTTAAGATTAACGTTTTTGCGTCTGGACTTGAAATATTAGGTCTCGGCATTGTTGGGTTGTCAGAGTCTGCCAAGTGGAAGAGATTGAGGGTCTGTTGATCGCGCTCATTGGAATAAAACTTGAGCATTGAGGTGATATAAGAATTTCTACTTCTTTTTGCGCTTTTGCCTGATTCGCGCGCGAGAGAAAACGTTTACATATTTATAAAAGGCAATGGAAGGTGAAAAGGTAGCAGGCAGCGTCGGTAGCGATAGAGATGGTGGTAGAGGTGGCGGTGGCGGTGGCGTTAGAGTTAGCGGTAGAGGTAGCGGTGGCGGCGGCAGCGAGCTGTGAGAAGGAAAATCTGATACCGCAACGTGTTTTAGTGTAATAACGGGATGTGTATTTTGATGGATAATTTGCAATAACATGAATGAGTAATAAGGTAGCAGGCGAAGATAACTTGGTACGGAATGAGGGTGTCAGTCAGTTTTAAAAAGATGAAAACTGCTGCACATAACCATAACGGTGATGTAAGTGCACCCCTGCCATGCATGCATAACGCATATCGCCCAGCCCTCTCCCATACCTTACGCTTATGCCGCTTACTCCTACGTTCTGCTGAAAACTACACATCATACTCCGTCGTACCGTATAAGAAAACTATATTATATCTATATCTATATCTACGTGTGTGCGTAGTTTTTTCCACACTAAACCATAGACCGTTTAGAATGGACATTCATCTCTGCTGGCCATTAGCTAGCCCGTGTAATGGACCGTACACGCTCTCACGTGGACGCGCCGCCGCCGCCGCTGTTGCCATGGTATCGTGCCGCCCCCGGACAGTGACAAATGACAGACAAAGGGTGACTGGGCCGCTCGTTTTACATATGCAGCGACACCCATTTGTCTACCGTCACCCTCTCTGCTATACTACCACTGATATCATAACGGCGCTCCACTTTTTATCTGATAACACTTTTCCACTGGCAAACACGCGCGCCACGTTTCACTCGCAAACCCCTTTTCATTCACCTAATAATAATACCAAACAATCCCTTCGACATAAAAAAAACTACTATTTTTAAAACAAACGCACTCACAAATTGAATAGAAAAATTCGGCTCTTTTTTTCTTCTCTTGTTTTCGAATGCTGCGTGTTTGCAAATATGCGCGCCGCGCGCGTATTCAATAATCCCACGTATTAATATTCGAGTGAAGTGGTTACTTATGGAATAAAAAAGGCGAAAAAAATTATGTTCGAATCGACCTATACCCTTATAAATCACTTGAACGTTCAGACAATAGTGCTCTCCATCATTCCTTATTATTACACACACTCACACTCACATATATGATGATGGACATTCACAGCTCGCACAGATAATTAGAATTTAATTAAGAACATCACGATAAATACCTCTATTGAGACCGCAGCATACCTAAATGTATAATTTCGTTTTGTGCTTGTAAATCTTTTGTTAACTCACTACACACATCATGCATCAAAAGAATGGTAATGCTCTCTAATTTATGATATTATTTAGCAATAATCTAAACGATCTTTGTAATATTTATAATAATAAACGTATTGTTTTCAATGACGATGATGATTATTTTCATTTTTTCTCTCTCTTTCAATCCTGCAATCCTGCAATGCCTGCAATCAACATGTGACCGCGCTTATTAGTGATGGAGCGTTGTTGTAAGGAAGTTGAGATATGTCCAGGAAAACGAGGGAATATCAAAGTGACACGCATGGGGTGGCACAAGAATGGGAAACGCATGCACCATCAGGGAACTATTACAGTGGTAGCGTAAGGGTCTCTCAGCTCCCCATAAGATCAACAATTGATGGATAGTTATTTCTCCAAGTATGTACAATCTCTAAAATGTATTTCTAGTGGAGCCCAAAAAGCAACTAAATGTGCCTTTAGAAGGGCCAGTAAACGAGTTCAGATTTAGATTTATGAACGTTTCATGTTTTATATATACCATTAGTGTACCACAAGTAACAGTAAGAGACTATAAGCTATACTTTTTAATTTCCCCAAAAACCTTTTCGATATTAAACCGAGAAAAAAAACCGAAACAGCACGCATCCAATCCAATTTAATACTTTTACATCAATTTCAACTATAAATATTAATTGTGTTACTCAACAGCGTCATGCATTAAAACCGCAAGCAACAAATTTTATAATAATAGTAATAATAATAACAAATATCCTTCTTTCCATTTTCCTTTGAGAACGATACGATATTTAAATAATACCTAATTGTTATGATTTTTATAGTATAACGTCAATCAAAGCTTTATTACAAAACAAAAATATATATAATGTAATTAAAAATAATGACTCTAACTCTAAGCGTTGTTAGTATTATTAAAAGAATCAAACCGATAATTGTTTTAAATTATATTACATTATATTTCATAAGTGCCTCCAACTAACTTTTAGTTATAAAAAATTCTAAAAAACTACCTAAATACATATTATAATAGGCAACAATAGATGATTCTTATATAAAATCATAAATTATTAATAGATATTCTTAATAATTAATCTAATAATACCACCACCACGACTTCTTATTTTAATATGTAAATTAACTTGGAATCGGATCTAATACAAAAAAAATTATTAAAACGCAAATGATGTGTCAAAGTTTGACGAGAAAAGTTTAATTAAAGGCTTAATTCAAATATGAGAGATATTAGTTAGATGGTTAACTATTTCTTGATTGTGTGATTATAAGTATAAAAAAAACCGCTACCTAGCTGTAGCTATCACATGAAAATTTAGGCTGTGTGAAATGTTTGATTGCAATTAAAATTTCATTTTATTTAGAAATAAATCAATCAAAAAATAAAATTTTCGAATTATATATGTGTGTATATAAAAGTATGAGGTAAGCATAAAGAATTTGATTTTTATAGCGACTATTATTGTTTATACGAGCATTAAATTTGCACCCATCATAAGGAAGCCTTAAAAGAGTGCATATTGCCATGACTCCTTCATTCGTTCCATTCTGGGATTCTTAGTTATATTTATTTTTTTATTTGATACGTCTGAGAACATAACGATGATCATCTCATTCTCTTTATGTGTCTTATCTGTCCTGCGAAGCTACTTGTACATCAGTTTACTACATTTGCGTTAGATAAGTGCGATACGAGAAGGACACTTTTATGGTATAATAACGGCTAGGAAAGTGGGTTATTAAATATTTTATGAATCATATAAAACAGGGAGCGCGAGCGCGAGCTCAAGCTGAAACTCAAGTGCTCCTTTCCAAAATAAAGCCTGAAAACTATATTGGTAGCGACATCTAACGTCATTCGCCTGCACTTTATATCTGAGGCCGTATTAATAATGCATATTGTGCGTTGGATTTACTTCTACTAATTCGCAAAAAACTGGCCGCTGCCGCTGCTACTGCTGCTGGATGTTTTCTATAGTATTATAGTACGCTCCGCAGCGAGATCTCTCAATATTTTATTGAGCATGTATTCCATTTAATATAAAGCATTTGTATGCGACACGCTCGCATAGATATTATTGTATAAAAACCGGACACGACAATAAATTTACACATGTAACATAACTCAATGTTTACAGTTGCAAGCGCATCATTGAAGATGGAGAAAAAAATGCTAAGATCTTCATTATAATTTGAAGATGCCATAATCTGAGATTCTAATAACGAGAAGCGAGTAGGAAAAAAATGAACAGAGACCCACATCGGCGATACAATTTCATTACAAAACAAATGAAATTTATTGCCCAAGTAATATGAAAGCAGTTCGCTTGTTGTTGAAACATCTAATTAACAAAGTTTCTTTCTTTCTTTCTTTCTGTATGTACTTACATACATACGTATACTACGATACAATGTATAGGAGAGGGCAAACTTTTTTTTTGCATTTGGTTTTGGTTTTCGTTTTCGTTTTGAACCGACTACGTTTTCAATTCGCATATTCCTAAGTACGAAAAGTAGAAGAGTACCTCAGTACATATAGTATAAACGTAGTATAGGTACTTACTATATAGGTACATAGGTATATATGTATATATTTTTTATATATATAAAAAGGAATCTACATAGTTTGATGTTTCATCCATTTTAGATGTGAATATAATTATTTCCGATCACGGAATATCGTGCTATTCGCTTGGCCTAGACCAATAGTCATTAGCCGACAAGCCATTAGACAGGTAGAGCGCGGATAATGAACGGTTATGAACCTGCCACTCCCGGCACTGAAATTAAAACTGCCCGAACATACTAAATCAGGTTATTCCCTCATATAATATAACCCATCATGTATACGTATACGTATAGTATACACCATACGTATACGTATGTCTATGTGGAAACAAAGCGCGCGCGTTTTCGATCTTTAAGAAACCAAATCCTTTTAGCCTGATGCGTATCCATGCACTATAGATGGATGCATTTTTGCCCAGATCAAATTCTATTAGAGCGATAGCATTCAATATTCTATATCTAAATATATATGTGTGAGGGTGAGTTGACACGAGTGACGGATGGTGCACTATAAGTGCGAGCCAGATATTTGCAGTCGAGTGAGTTAATGAGCGTATACTTCGTGTTTACCTTATAGTAAATGTATGTGTGGTTCAATGCCTGTGCCTGGCACCAGGATGAACCTACTCAATATTTCGGACTAACTTTACCATATACACATCAATACCAGACGTGCAACGCCATTACAATTTTACCCTTCTCCAGCTTGAACCGACGGCGCACTTACATTTCCACCCTTTTGTTACAAAAAAACCGAGCTACATACATACATGCATACAACATAACGTACACAATATATAAAGCAAAGCGCTTTTAAAATAAAACTAAGAAAGCTTATCTACTTCCACAATGAATTTTAATTAAACACGCATGTAATCTGATAAAAATGGTAGCGCGCAAGAAAATGTATCGCTCTCTTGGAGAGAAAATATCTATTATTATGTTTATATTGTATTGGATAAGTGATGATTAGAGGTTCGTCCTGACACCTGTACAACCTCCGGCTACATTGTCGATTACTATTATTACAAATTTAGCCAGCCAGTAGTTTAACAACAAACAGAAGAAAAAAGAGAATTGGTTAAGCAGCTAGCTGCTAGACGGAACGAACGGACGGACGGTTTACGCGCGCACACATTTCGATTTGCGCTTGTTGTTGTTTTATCAAGCAGTGAAGGTCAGTAGACCGGTCCTCCTCACATGCAGAATCTCATTTGCGTCCCATCGCTAGCGAGGACGATTTATTGCCATAACACTAAGCATTTTCAACTCTCTTCTTTTTCGGTAATGAATATCTCCGCCTAATCTCCCTCTCATCGTTTTAACGAGACGCATTCCATCCACTTATCGAATGTTATTTTCGTATAAAAATAAATGAAAGAATGAAACCCCAAAAACGAAGAAAAAAACATCTATGTATACGTATTAAAGAAGATTCTAAAAAGGAAAAAAATGGTTCTCACATATACACACAAAGCACAGCAAAGGCACAGATGTGACTTCAATATAACGCTCACACACGACAAGTTTTTTTTTCCTCCTCTCTTTGAACACATATTAGTTATTACCTGATAAACTCTGATAAGATTATTATAAGAAGTTGGAATTCTTATATAAACTATACACTATGACTATAGTAGGTATACGTAGATTTTTCTAGCTTTTTGTTTGATGAAACTGCATGTGTTACCTCATCCTTTATTTAATTCAAGCAGTGATCCTAAACAAAAAAAATATAAGAATCGTTAGGTACAGATAGATGATTTAGTATAATAGAAGATGTGGAGCGGAGCGAGGTGAAGTTTTGTAGCGTGCTGGTAACCAAACATCGCGCGGCACGAAAGGATGTATCAATCATTATAAATTGACTTCCTTCTGCCGCCGCTATTCCGGCTACTAAATTACTTAACGTAGATTACGAGAGAAGGAATACACGCATCGGATTATAAAAGGAGAAGTAACAACAACAAGAACGTTCGTGGTTTGAACGCGTCCCGCTGCGATGACGAATTGAGAGGTCAATCTCGACCATGACTTGCATCAATACCTTAAACTGTCTTAAACGTTTCAAACCAATCCATTTCGCACCGAAAAATATCTCGATTCTTTATCTACTACATCTTTAATTACTCACATATACAGTATATGTCTTTATCCTAATCTACATCGCTGGGTTTATAATGATCAAGCCATGTTACAATCGTACAATGCTGATTCTAATCAGGACCGGCTCGGAAAAAACACAACAAATATTAAATGAGATTTTTTTTCAACCGAACGAAATCCTCAAAGGTTTCTGAGATAGTTTAATGTTTGGTAATGATCTATTAAGGTGAAGGTTATGTCGCTCGCGGCGATTGCTAAAAGTTATTATTAAGTTTTCACTAAATCAGAAACACAGAAAAAAAGCTCTTTTTTCCACTGCTAGATACCGACCAGGAGGGTTCATAATGCATAAAGCAATCAAAAATTATTAATTTTTTAAGCGCGCTCACTCATAGAATCCTTTCTTTGTTTTTTTTTTCCTATTTTTTATTTTATTTTATGTGATATTTATTTTTAGATCACGGCTTGGAACAGACAGCGTATTATAATAAAATTGTTGTCTATTGGAGCAGTCAGAACCGAGCATATTTGAAATCGTATAAATCACTTCAGTGACAAGAAACTACACCCTTGAAACTACCTGACGATGTTTTTGTATTTATGATACATTAATCGAATTAACATGAACAAATTCACACAAAAATAAATCAACGATTTTTAACGTTATGGTGGAAATATATTATATGCCTACCTGCTTTTATAATACGCATACAAGAAGAGATCGGAATGAATGCATTTTTGCAGGTGCATCAATGAAAAGTTTTAGTTAATCTTAAAAGACGACAACGCACTTTCTTCTCAACAATCGGATTCATTATGAACGGTAACTTGCACTAAATAAAGTTGATTTATAGAAACGTTAAAGATGGATTTCTAACCCCAAAAAGTACTTTGTTGCTTAGTTGTTTGTAACAAACATGGAGCAGCGCGCTTGCATAACTAAACAAACAACTAAACTAAACTAATTAATTTAATATTTATGAAAATACAAGCTAATTCGATGCCAAAATAGAAATTAACTAAAACTGAATAAAGTTATAATAATTATATCATTTATATTCTTAAGAAAATGCGCATCATCGTATAGGATATTAATATACCTATGTATGTATGTAGTAGGTATGATATAGATAGAACTAATTGTAACATGTGTAAGACTATTGCAAACGCCAACTAAATTGGTAATTTTGCTGATGATAAACAAGCTTTGATTTGAGTGCAAACGAAGTAACATTAACAATTATGATCCATTAATTATATTTTTTCCTCTTGGAGCGTTTTTAGTATTAAGAGAATCTTTTTTATTTCAACTCTGTTAAGATTAGATAAAACAAAAAAGGGCATTACACGAGGGAGCGAGATGGAATGAAAAACAAAACAGAATAAAAAAAAGCGAATATACGTATATATAGTATACAGAGAGAATAAGAGAGAGAGATGGAGAAAAAAAGAATGAATTGCATTTATTTATCCGTATTGATGGGATGAATATTTTGAATGCCCAACATTTCGTGCCAATGAAAAGAAGAAAGGTTCAATGTGTATAGAATTTTTCAGATTCTTTTGTTTTACTGATTAATTGTGAGTGATTATTTTGCGATTGACGTTGATGTATAGGAAAGGAAAAGTTATTATTTAGTTGTTGTATGTGCAATACAACAACAATACTTGCAGCATGATGTTATAATAAGTAAAGAAAAGCTCATCGTTCGGACGCGTGTTGAGAAAATAAAATGATTTAATAGAGTCCGTTACGAAAGGAGTATAATGTTATTTATTTCCACTCGATGTGTATGTGTATACATTTCATGAAAAACGCTTTGTTATTTATGATGCGCTTTTAAAACAACACATACACGTAGATCGGTTGTGTTGTGTTGGGGAAGATTTTGCGCGCTCGCTAGCGCTATTTAACTGATGGCATTCACGGACATCGCGATCAATGCGTTTAAGATGGAGCCCCCTTTTTTACGTGGATATGCCCAAGAAGAACAAAACTTGTAATTTTGATAAACGTTGGGTGTGGCTGAAGAACATCACTATCATCAAATCCGATCGCTCGTTTCGTTCCAACACCCATGATTTATGCAATTTCAATCATTCGGTTTATAATTTTGGAACTCGATACAACACAGCTACTATAATTATTACTCCAACTTACTATATAATTACCAAACAGAAACTACATTTAATAACTGCGTTACCTCATTCTTTTATATATATGTATACATATGTATTATTTCTGTATTTTTGGTTGTTCTTTTTTTTTCTTAGTCTTCTTCTTCTTCTTCTTCTTCTTCGTCTTCTTCTTCCAGTTCTTCTTATTCTTCTTCTTTTATTTCAGTACTCTTGTTGTTGTTGTTGTTATTCAACATCATCATGGATATATCTTCTAAATATGCAATTAGCCACATCACTCTAAATATTTAATTATTACTATCTGGAATCAACTCTCAGGGCTATTACGTTTTTTTTTAGAACTAACTTAAAAAATACATTATATCGTGTTAAATATTCCATAACACAAAAAAATACATATATATATTTCATGTACATGTTGATATCCAAAGAGAAATATTTCGACTAAATTTTGAAATAATCACCGGTTTTATTTTTATTTTTAATTACTATGTTATCGTTGAATTTGGGGCAGAAATTATAGTTTGTTAATGCTGTAGGGAGATTTTTTTCTTTTATCCAATTTTGCAATCTTAATTACTAATTTATTATTGAATCTCATTACATTAATCATCTGCGTAAATTAATTGATTACAAATTCAAGTAAGTGTTTTTAATTAATCCATTTTATTGCTGCATAAACTTGAATCAAGTTTAATCAACGCAATTTAAAATACCTAAGTAGAAAAAGCATTTCTGTTTTTAAATCTAACTGGTTTTTTAACGTACTACAGTGTGATGATTCGTTTTTCGACTTGTATTTTTTTCATCTCTCGTTATGAATATTAAAGTAATAAAAATGATCTATAAGTAGAAAAGTTTCTATTTTTCAAAGATCATCAATACTATGCAGTGTCCATTATTACATCACATTAACTACATCTATTTGATTCAACATCGTATATTTTGAATAAATTATCTGTTTGTTTTGTTCAGTTTCACTTAGAATTTTAATGTTATTTCTATGAAAATCAGAGTTTTCGGGGGCACTTGAATTAATTCAAAAAATTTAAAAGTGTTACTAAACGAATCGACTTTAAAAATACGTAAGTGAAAAAGTTTCCGTGAAAGACATCGAAAAACTTAAAAGTGGTAGTTGAAATTTAAAGATTTTAAATAAAGAAGCCTTCCTAGCTTTTATTAAATTTGCAAAAATCAAAGTCTAACAGCACAGTTTTGTAAGAAATAACTAAGTTAACTTATTCCATCAAAAATTAATTGTAAAATTTTTAACTTATCCTATTGACTTTCCAGGCAAAACTTTATCTAATTTCGGCCGACGAGTTTGAATTCGAAAAGTAGTGAAAGTGATAAAACATTCATGGATTTAAATTGGAAGGATCTTTGCGAATTTATTCGAGCCTTATTCATTATATAAAGGGCGTCAAGATTTCGTATAATTTTGTTTCGATTATTTCATTTTGATTCATCTAAATTTCAAACTTTTCCGTTTCGTAATCACATTTCCCTAATAAATATTTTAGTGGAGAAACGCAGGGGCAATTGCTAACTACTGTATTTACACAAATCCGATACGAGCTTTTCCTACTAATTATATTCTTTTATAGAAGCGTTTCGTGTTAGATGCACCGAATGTGGTTCGATGACTTTTTTGGGGGATGTTTGACCGTGAAGATCTAATTGCAATATGTGTCATTTACTTTTAAATATAAATAAGTACAGAAACAATTGCTAACTACCGTATTTACCCAAATCCGATTTTATAGAAGCGTTCCGTGTTAGATGCACCGAATGTATCATAGTTCGTTGACTTTTTTGAGGGATGTTTGACCGTAAAGGGCTACAAGATCTAATTACAATATGTGTCGCTTAAGGTTTACTAAGTCATTACATATAGCGCTTTACCATTATTTTTAAGAAATGTTAATCTTAAATATAAATTACTATTTCGGTAAGAAATGCGAGGATAATTACTATAACTACTGTATTTACTCAAATCCGATGTGAGCATTTTTGACTAATTATATTCTTTTATAGAAGCATTTCGTGTTAGATGCACCGAATGTGGTATGTTGACATTTTTGGGGGTTGTTTGACCGTAAATGGCTACAAGATCTAATTGCACTATGTGTTAGGTACTTAAAGTTCATTTCATAACATAGCACTATTTTAAAAATGGTTAGCCTGAAATATAATTAAATATTTTAGGACAATTGCTAACTAACGTATTTAATCAAATCCGATGCGAGCTTTTTTGACTAGTTATATTCTTTCATAGAAGCGATTTGTGTCAGATGCACCGAATGTGATTCGTCGACTTTTTTGGGGGATGTTTGACCATGAATGGCTACAAGATCTAATTGCAATATGTGTTACTTAAGGTCCAATTCATTACATATCTTTTTAGCGCTAGAATTAAAAAAAAATGTTAATCGTTAATAGAAATTAATTAGTAAGAAATGCAAAGACAATTCTTAAATAATCAATTTAATCATATCCAATACCCATTTTTTTGACTAATTACCTATGTTTCGTGTCTATTGCTCCGAATATAATCTTTCACTTTTTTCAGGAATATTTAATCGTCAAAAGCTACAAAAAACGAATTGCAATATGTGTCACCATTTCATTGAGCAGTTTTTTAACACTTTCTCAAGAAATGTTACGTTTGCGAACAAATTATAAATAAAACGTTTTTTTCGTAATAATCTATATCAACTGTGAAAACAACCTATGGCCCGCGGACCATTTACAGTTCTCGAAAGTCTTCTATGCGGCCGCGTAATTATTTAGATTTGTTCAAATTTGTAAATAATTGTGCATTTGGTTTTTTTGCTTCATTAATTAAATTTGACGTTTAAAATAGATGTAAATGTTCATAAAATAGTAAAAAAAACATTCCATTTAATCTATATTTTTATCAGTCAGCTTCTTACAGTACTAATTTCATAATTGTGTTATTTGTGGTAAAAAGGCCCAGTACGATTCTACTAAACATCAGCTCATATTACTGTAGTTTTATATTAGTCTTATTTTGCTTTTGTTTTAAAACGGTATGATAGTTGCGTTCCTTTTATTGTCATAATCAGCAATTATGATTATTGATAATTGTAGTTATACCCTGATGATGTGTGGAATTAACTCGACATAAAGTTTCACTCTCAAAAAAACATCTATTTTTACTAGTTTTAATTTGCAGTTCACAGCAGTGTACCAATATTTGGATATATTAGTCTTATATTGTTCATAATTTAAGTTGATAATTGTATTTTTGTTTGGTTTGAATAAATTTATACTCTGAAATGGATAGGTATCTCAATATAAAGTTTCCCTCCCGAAACATTAATTTTTACGTTTTAATATAACAATATTTTTATATATGTATTGGCCTTATATTGTTTATAATTAATACGGCACGATAGTTGCATTAGTTTTATTGCATCTATCAGCAATTATGCTTCTTGATATCTGTATTTTTGTTTGGTTTGGATAAAGTTATACCCTGTTGATGGGTGGATTTACCTCAACATAAATTTTCCCCACCCGAAATGTCAATTTTTACCAGCTTTAATTCCCAGTTCACAGTGGTGTAACAATATTTGGATATACATAAAAAATGGGCACCTACACTAGTCGTCAACTATGTACTTGAGACTGAAGTTTGGCCCGCTGTCAACTTTAAGACCTGCGATATCGAAAAGGTTGCCCACCCCTGATCTATATGACAAATTCGGGGATCGAGTTACATGCGACGACGTCGTGTTGAATCTGAGTAAATACGGTAACAATTTGCAACGCACTGTATATGCTAAATTCAGCAAAAAAACAAATTTCACCATCAACGTATTGTAAATATTTAATTTATTATATGTAATTAATATTCAACAACGCATTCAACGCTTATTATTCTATTCAATTGAATATAAATTTCCATCAATTTTATACATAAACATGTAAATGTGTATTATTATTTAATATAAATTAAAAACAAAAATAAACACGGATGCAACCGAAAAATGTTTTGTTTAACTATTAGTTAGATGTAGTTTTAATGCATCGCCGTTTTTAATGATATAATTGCTGATTAATTAAACGAGAAGCATCGAGCGCATTTAAAATATCAATTAAAGCGTAGTAATTTAAAAGGATTCAGTCAGATGTGCATGCGTTTCATTATTATATATATTTATATATAGAAAAAAAAGTATTAATGATTATAAAAAATATGCTTTTTTTATGGTCTCATCAATATTAATGTCAATTAATTATCAATAAAATGATTAATAAATTATTCATCAATTTATATATTATACAATATTATATTTCTGGTTGGTTCTGTGTGATAAAATGCATATTTATATATGTATATTCATTATAATTTGTTACACAAAATGGAACAATGAAAATTGTTGTTTTGTGTTTTATTGCTATTAGATAAAAATACTAAAAAAAATTATTCGTGCGTCACATTTTTTCTGTTTTATTTTAAGTAAATGTGTGTTTACTAAAATATTTTTAATTTTAAATTAATTTTTAATTATAATTTTAATGGTTGTTTTGCATAAATTTGAATAAGTAATCTTTTTATAGTGAATGAAATTATTATAGGCCACCTCATTATCATATATGTACATGTATATGGTATATCGCCTAATTAAACATTTCTATATTGAAAAATCTATAAATATTTATCAGTAATTACTACCAATCCATTATTCAACCCAATACACTATATTCCAATCCCCAAAAATATTATTTTACTCTCTCTCTCTGATCGAATACATCAAAATTTTACCTTTTTTTTGTTCCAAGCAGTTCCGATTTAAATACCTTTGATTTCCATCTCATCTTTACACCAGGATGCACCGAATAATAGTGAAGGGTGATTTAAAAGTGTCGAAAAGACTATCGAGGATTGTGGATACACCAAATGGTTCCAATAAGTACAAAATATCATCTAAAAACGAAAAAACAATTAAAATGATGAATATCTTTAAATATAGCAATGCAGCAATAATTCGCATATTCTCTTTTTGCTGATTATGTATTTTGTCCCTCTATTCCCACTATTTATACTCTTATAGAAATACGCTGCAAACCTAATTGGATCTCTGATTTTTGTACAAATGGAGTATGTATGTACTTCTAAGAGAACCTAATAATATCAATTGTAGAGCATCGAGCAAGATTCTAGAATAAACATTTTTATAACCTCGAAATAAATGCATTTTTCGACAATTTTACCACAATTACAACAAATAGCGGATGTTTTTTGTTAAATATATATATTTTTTTATACTTTGCTTAGTATAATTAATTATGTTTAATGTGAATTGAACAATTTGCCGGTACGGTTAGAAAAACTAACAATGCTATGAAAAATAATATCAATCGTAAACTATCGAGCAAGATTCTAGAACAAACATTTTTATAACCTTGAACAAATTCATTTTTCGACAATTTAACAACAATTGCGACAGTTTTCGCATTATAATTTTCTAAATATGTATTGTTTTTACTCTATACTTACATTATTTAATTGTATTTAACGTGAATTGAGCAATTTGGCGGTACGGTTAGAGAAACTGACAATACTATCCAAAAACAATATCAATCGTAAACCATCGAGTAAGATTCTAGAATAAACATTTTCATAACCTTGAAACAAATGCATTTTTTCGACAATTTAACAACAATTGCAATAATTATCGAATCATAATTTTCTAAATACGTATTTTTTATTCTTTGTTTAGCATAATTAATTGAATTTAATGTGAATTGAACAATTTGCCGGTACGGTTAGAGCATATAAAGATAAATATTACAGTAAAATCAAAATGTTTTCCATGCTACATAAAAATTGTACTTACATTATCTCCGAGCCGCAATAAATGCACTGCTAATTATTTCCAATTAATTACTTTTAATCACTTTTAATGAGATTCAAATAATAATATTTTTCAGTAATTCACACAAATACGGTTAAATGAGGAACTAAAACGCTCATTCGTTGAATGGCTGAACAATAATCTTATATGTATTTTGAATAGATGGCGCTACCATCAATTACAAAAATATTAGCTTAAATTTAACATTTTTTTATTGTTTTAGGATAGATTATGGCTAGCTATAGGCGTAAATATAATTAAATCAAAATATATATCTAATATTATAATATTAATTTCACACAAGACCATTTGTAATCATTTTCATCACTCTCGACAACATTGAAGATTCAATTTAAGCCATGTGGAAATCATTAACTAACGTGTTTTTACCAGCGATTAAGCAAGGAATAAGTTTACAGCCAGAATCTGTTATTCAAATACCTTTACGTGTTAGTATAATTGTTAATAATTAAATTGCCGAAAGCTAACCTCACTTTTACAGACTACATTTATTTTGAAGCGAAGATACAAGCCTCAGCTCCATAAAAGGGGAATGCGAGACAAACGCCTAAAACCCAAGCATTATATCTATGATTTAGTCGAGGATACGAACGTCAAACCGCAACCTCTTATTGATATCATTCTAACAAGCAACGTTGATGGGGTTGGAAGGATTGGAGAGCGTTGCAGTTTGAAGCAAAGTTATGCATACAACAAGTTATTGCTGCCAGGATTAGCGGTTTATGCAACACCAGAATATCTAGAAAAATACAAAGATTGTGAAGTTAAAGAAGTTGATGTTCAAAGTACAATAACTTCACAACGAGTAACTTAAACTTTTAACAAATTGATTATGTGGTACTTAATTTTTTTAATTCTAGGTGGTTAATCTCCTAACTACATTTGTGTTAGATGTCCAACTAAATAAAGAGACACCGTGGGTGTTGAAGCCATGGCACATTTCAACGAATTTTCTGAAAAGAGGATATCATGTCCCTGAAGAAACTATAACAATGCCTGAGAAAGAAATTAAAGGACCTAACATGGATATGGAAGGCAAAGTATTCTTCATTACAATTACAGTAAGTTTTTGGTTACAATTAGGACTTGGAATTAAAGTAAATCAAGTTCAGTTTTGGGTATATTGCGTAAACAAAGTATTTGTAAAGTAAACTTGATTCACTTTAATTCTTATCTCTACATACAAAATAATTACAATTCTAAATTTGTATTATTTTTTAGATTAATAATTTCGAAAAGGTTCGGGTGTTGTGTAGAATAAAACATTGGGCGACGGATATAACTGAAAGAACTCCTCCTGAACAAGGTTACTGGTTGAAAGAACGTGAACCATTATTTGCCGAAGAAGCCGACGAAATTTCAAAACATCCACAGTTTAAATAATCATTCATTAATTAGTCAGCTTTAAATTATGTTTTTGTTAATAGTCAGTAATTTAAAATCATTAAATTCAATTACCGTTGATACATTGTTATACTATGTTTTTACAATCCTTCAATTGCTTTAAAATTAATCAAGACGTAAAACATTGATGCAATTAATATTTTATTTATTAAGTAATTATGTAGGGAAAGTGCCGCAATTATTAATGTATAGAAAGTTCAATTTGTTTTGTTCAGACTCACTTAGAATTTTAAAATTAGTTTGAGGGCACTTGAATTAATTCACATATTTTATAGTGATAAATACTTAATTTAAAGATTTTAAATAAAAAAGCCATTTAGCTTTTTTCAAAAAATTAAATTACATATTTAAATTCTATTATATTTGATACATTGGTTTTGCAGTTCTGATTTAATGTTTTTTGAAAACAGTAAAAATTAAATTAATTCTCTTTCGGTTTATTTTTAAATTTTAAAAATGCTTTAATATGTAACGTCAGGTAATTTGCAATTTCTTAAATGTTAAGCCTAATATACAATTAACAACAAATTACCCAGGGACACTGTTCTTACATATTTTTGATACAATGTCCCATGGATCAAACTTTGAAAATAACAAATATAAGGTATTAAAATTTCATACTCTTAAAAGGAAATAATAGTTTCAATCTTATTCTCCTATAAACATTAAATTGATAAAATATTTGTGTGGTAGTGAATTCTATCAAGAGTATAAAATCTAATTACTAATTAATTATAATGCTTTGCGGACAAATTCGTAAATTTGATATATTATTAAGTAGAGATCAGTGCAATGGAAATAAAATATTACTAATCTCTTAGATTATTTAACTTAAATTTCTTAATATATAATTCGTATGCAAAAAAAATATTTTAGATTATTACTTTCAATCCAAAAGTAAGTGGTAGGCATTGAAAATAATAACCTAATTGAACTCACGGCGGTTTAACACAAGAATCCATTAAAAAATTATATGTTCTACTATAACTAATGGCATGTCGCAATTTTGTACTATATTACCTATTTCAAATGGGAGACAAACGACATCATATTTTATAAAATTTTCTGCGACATTGTTGCTAGACGTATACTAGGCTTTATATAATATTAAAATATCTCTACGAATTAATTCCAAAATTTAAATTTCTTCGTCATTGTTATGCTTAATTATGGGTAAAATTTTATAGTATTATTATCTCATTATATGCTATTGTAGTGGATTGATGGAAGTATTTTAGTATACTGTTAAATTATTCAATATCATCCTTTTGTCACGTATGCTTTGATGTTTTATCAGAAACTGTATATTTATCATATGTTTTAGTTGGATCGTACGGTTCCCAACGACTAGCTGGAAAAATGTGCTTGTTGCGTTCGTACCAACTACGCAACAATACTTTTCCCGCATGTGATTCATCTTTCTCAATAGTTGCATCGCTAACTAATCGAACGTCATCGTGAACATCAAATTGAAATAACGGTCCACTTTTACCCCTAGCTTTAGTCACAATGAAATCGTAAAAAGTATAATGATGCGGTACTATTAAATCTTCCTTCACGTACATTAGCTGATCAGCCATGACTGTTTTTAATTCGGAGAATTCTTTGCGTAGTAATTCAAGAACTTTCTGCAAAAATTGATATACGGAATTTCCCTTTTTGACGCGTACGGTGCGCCGATGCCCAGAACCATCCCAGTAGCTGAATGTAATATCAATTTCCTCCTCTTTTAATCGTTGCTGCTTCTCGGCCCATTCTTGTCGCAGTTCCTCACGTAATCTGTTTTCCTCCTCTTCTCTTTCGCGATCGGGCAGGAAACTTGTATCTACATTTGGATCTTTCTTGATCTTTTTTAGTGCTGGATTTACCTCCTCTGTTTTACGCTTCCATGTTTCCAAATCTTCTTCCTCTTCCTCTTCATCATCATTCGCCTCTTCATCGTCCATATTAAATGATAAAGCTTGAATTTGTCGACGTTGTTTGCTTTTCTCCGCTTGTTTAGCCTCCATCTGACGCAATTTTTCACGTTCTTTTTCCGCCTGCTTCTGTGCAAGTTTCTTCTCTCGTTCCTTTACTATATTCTCTTGTTTCGCCTTCATCTCATCCAAAGTAACCAAACCAATGGTTGAACTCTACAAATATTCGAATTAAGTCATGATTGTTACTACTAATAAGATATACCTTAAGTTGTTGTTCGACGGCATCGTAATGTGTTGCAAATTTATTTTCAATGTTATTGAGCTTTAGATCCTCTTCGATTTTCTTTTTGCGGATTTCGATGTCTTGCAATTGCTGTTCACGCTTTTTCATCAGTTGCATGGCTCGGCCAGCTTCACTGGCTGCTCCTTTATAGTGGGCCATTGTATTAAATTATAAATTAAACGTGATTTTACTGAAAATTGTGGATTATGCACAACACCATGTCAACAAAACAGACAACAACAACATAACCTATGGTAACAAATCATTTTTTGGCAAGTTTGGCAGATCTATTGAATAAAAAAAGGTAACCAATCTACTAAATTAAATTTGTTGAATCAACAAATTCATATTTTGCAAATTACATTAATTTATTTAATCCTTTACTTAAAAATAATAAACATTGCATGAATTGTAGCTATAGGTTAATAGATGTCGCTGAAAAGATGTCATTCCAAGGTTTCTGAAGCGTCCATAAGGTTGTCTAGATTAAAATATTTCACTTGAAAAGTTAGATCTTTGAGTTAGATGAAGTGAGCTCGATGACGTCACGGTCTCTATATACATGTATCATAGAGTAAGAAACTACAAGAGGCGCAAACCTATTGTGTAAACTTGGTCAAACTCGCCAGACCGATTTTGACTAGTGACATCTCTAGTCAGACTCAGTAATCTCATTTTACAGAA